>CM050203.1:880000-912500 GCA_027475355.1 Coilia nasus
ACACCCCCCCAGCTGGACAGTGACAGCAAATGTTGGACAGAAAATATGAGTGGCACTCAAAAGCGAAAGGCTCAACAACAGGGGCGTCGCCAGACATATTTTACTGCGGCACGTGCCCCAGTATTGGTCTGTAGTGCCCCAGTATTGGTCTGTAGTGCCCCAGTATTGGTCTGTAGTGCCCCAGTATTGGTCTGTAGTGCCCCAGTATACATTTCACCAGTTAAAAAAAAAAAAAAAAAAAAAAAATTCACTTTAGAGTTTTAGGTCTAAATGGCATAATCTACAGCAGGGGTGCCCACTACGTCGATCGCAGTGCTGGTAGATCGCATGCTGTCTAAAACGTTTTGTTAGGTTACCATAACAAGTACACCGGCTACTGGAAAACTGCAGCAGAGAAGGAGTCCTAGCTAGTTCGCTAACTTGTATCTAGCCCATACTGTTTAAAAAACCTATGACAGTGACTTCACACTGAAAAGCGAACTAAGAAATGTGACGGAAATGAAAATGCAGTTAACAGGGCAGCAGTCACTTCATTATGTGGAAAATGCACGAAATACATCGTTGATGTCGCAACCAAAATAGCCTGTTGTATTCGAGCAAGGTCTAGCTAGGTCTGCAGTTGTCATGCAAGCTAGTTCTGGCTGTAAATTGAAGTAGCCTACTGAAGACCTTAGCTGCTTCTTTTAGCCAACTGGCATGCTACTGACTGTAGCACTACATAATACGAAACGTTGCAGCCAGTGCACTCAAGCCTATTCTCAACATTCTAAAATAGAATGTTAAGGAGCAAGACCGCTAACCATAACAGTACAGGGTTGCCAGATAATTGACTATTTGGTTAGAAATACAGGGTGTTTATTGTGCAAGACAAAATTTCCTTTCATACATTATCTCTGGCAATCAGAGAACATCTGCCAATGATTTATTCACGTCAACGTATTGTTTGATGCCTGGACATTGTGAATTGCGGAGATTAGCGGGAACATGACAACAGGAGGTGGGCATGAGATGGGTCTGAAATATGGCAGAAACCCGGGAAGACGGGAGTGTGCAGCTATGGTCAGTGGTTTCCGCTGCTTTTCTCCGTAGCTGATGGTACGCACATGGCATACGGCCGCAGGGCTGCAGCGCCACCTGCTGGATCTACAGCCAGTTTTGGCTCTGGGGAGAGCAAAGAACCTTGACCTTGGAGGAACTACAGTAGGCTTATGTGTGGATGAATGTGCTGCAACTAGTCCCACAAACACTGCGTTAACAGATGATAGCTCTTGCTATGAGAGTTTTCTTCCAGCCTCCTGCAACATTTCAAATCTAGAGCTGGTCATCTTAATCTGGCCTTGGGCGGGAGGCTGGGACAGGTGTGTGTGTGTGTGTGTGTGTGTGTACCTGGTTGGCTGCGTGTGTCTGCTCGTAGGGCAGTGCAGTGGCGGGGGGCTGAGGCTGGGGCAGGTGTGTGTGTGTGTGTGTGTGTGTGTGTGTGTGTGTGTGTGTGTGTGTGTGTACCTGGTTGGCTGCGTGTGTCTGCTCGTAGGGCAGTGCAGTGGCAGGGGGCTGAGGCTGGGGCAGGTGAGGCAGGTGAGGCAGGTGAGGCAGGTGTGCAGGGCGGTCACTGTACTGCTGGTGCGAGTGAGGCATCGGCGCAGCCATCTGAAGACCAGCAGCATGCAAAGAAAAAGAGGCCAGCCGGACAGATGAGGGTTTGCATGCTGAGGTCTCTCCTCCTGTAGCAACGACAATAACACAACATTAGCGCACACACACACACGAGGGTTTGCATGCTGAGGTCTCTCCTCCTGTAGCAACAACAATAACACAACATTAGCACACACACACACACACGAGGGTTTGCATGCTGAGGTCTCTCCTCCTGTAGCAACAACAATAACACAACATTAGCACACACGCACACACACACACACACGAGGGTTTGCATGCTGAGGTCTCTCCTCCTGTAGCAACGACAATAACACAACATTAGCGCACACACACACAGATGAGGTCTCTCCTCGTGTAGCAACGACAACACAACACACAACATTAGCACACACACACACACACACACACACACACACACACACACACACACAAGGTCTCCTTCCTGTAGCAACTACACAGCCTCTGTAGTAGTCTAGATCCATTCCCACTATCCTCTGTAGTAATCTAGATCCATTCCCACTATCCTCTGTAGTAGGGCTGGGCGATAAAACGATAACGATATGCATCTCGATAGACACCTACTCGATAACAAGAAAACGGCCTAAGTTTAGTCAGAGCCCTCTCTGATTTAGCGCCGCTTTAAATCTTTGTTGCGAAGCAAGCTTGGTTGCATGAGCAAAGGCACTCGTCCTCTGTAGCCTAGCAACGTATGGAGAGTGACACGCTAATAGCCAATCATGTCACAGTATCGTGTTTGGTTGCGCCATCTCTTGTCTCGTAGTCGTGTTTTTTTCCAGAAACAGCATGGTCAAGAAAGGAAGATGAGTGCCACTGCGACGAGCGAGGAAAATGTGGTTAAGGGCTCATTCACACCAACGCGTGTACAGCGCGTATCAGTATACAATATGATTGTATAGGGACAGAATAAGCTCAGATCACGCGTGCGGTGTGAAGAGTCTAATTTGTTAACATGCATTCTAAACGAATACGGCCACGCGCTGAATACGCAGAGTGTTTGGTATGAATGAGCCCTAAGACCAGAAAGGTCTGCTCACCAGTATGGGAGCTTTTTTGGAGTTTACCAATCTCATCGTAGTCAGACAAATGTTGTCTGCATATTATGCTGTAAAACTATATACATATATGATAGTTCTTCTCAGGTATCAGGTTTCGCTATGTTTACATTTAACACTTTGCACATTTTAACACTTCAGCTTTGTTAAGCACTTTATTAGCTTATTGATAATTGTTCAGTTTTCATTGTGATCGTAACATTGAACGTGTGTTGACAGTCATTTTGCCTGAATGCTTATTGCCTGTCAGAGGAAGGTTAAGTTAAAAATAAAAATGTTTAAATTTAGATTTTTCCCTCCTGTTACTTTTAAATAGGTCACACAATGTTTCAATAATTATCGATATCGACCGATATGAAACACTTATATTGTGATACAGATTTCAGCCATATCGCCCAGCCCTACTCTGAAGTAATCTAGATCCATTCCCACTATCCTCTGAAGTAGTCTAGATCCATTCCCACTATCCTCTGAAGTAATCTAGATCCATTCTAAGCCAACCTAGTCAAACTTGAAGTAAGCTTCATCATCAACCCTGCCGTACAGACAGAACACACACAGAGTAATGTTTCTCTTGGACCCACGCATGCAGCAACGCAGATAACATGCAAAATATGGGGTGGAAGAGTGACATTTACTAACATACGCTGAGGACGGAGCACAAACAGCTACTCTCTCAGAGTATGAGCATGTCTTCACTTTTACTGTAACAACAATCATCACCAACAGTGCTGAGTGGCAATGGAGTGCCTCCACCCATAATCCATCCACCCATAATCCATCCACCCACCCATAATCCATCCATCCATCCATCCACCCATAATTCACCCGCCTATAATTCATTCACCCATAATCCATCCATGCATAATCCAGCCATCCATCCACCCATAATTCATCCACCCATAATCCACTCACCCATAATCCATCCATCCACCCATAATCCATCCATCCACCCATAATCCATCCATCCATCCACCCATAATCCATCCATCCATCCACTAGGGGTGGGTATTGGCAAGGACTTCACGATACGATACGTATCACGATACATATGCCACGATACGATTCTATCACAATACATTGCGATACTGGGTATATTGCGACATATTGCGATATTCTACATTGTTCAGAGAAAATGACAAAATAGAGCTAAATTATCAGTTGCTATTTACAATCTAGATAGTCTCACATCTTATCAAAACTTAATTAAATCGACATAACTCAGAGTTAATGAACTTAATGTAACAGAAAAACATAAAGTGCATAGGATTGGAGTCAGAAATTGATATAGTATATTGTGAAAATTAGCATCACGATATTGATGTTTAAAACGATACAGTGTATTGCAATACGATATATTGCGATATGATATATTCCGATATTTTTTGCACACCCCTACCATCCACCCATAATTCATCCGCCTATAATTCATTCACCCATAATCCATCGATCCATCCATAATCCATCCATCCATCCATCGGCCCCTGCAAGGCTGGACGGTGGCCCCAGCCCTAGGGGTCAGAGTTCAGTGGGGTGGACCAGATACATTCAGGGAGCAATGCAATGGCACAACCACAACCAGAGACTTAAAAACCAATAGGTTTAGCATGCATAGACACAGGCCTTGTCCTGACACACACACACACACACACACACACACACACACACACACACACACTGACCAGCACAGTGCAGCTACAGCATGCATAGACACAGGCTTAGTCCTGACACACACACACACACACACACACACACACACACACCGAGTGACCAGCACAGTGCAGCTTTAGCATGCATAGACACAGGCCTTCTCCTGACACACACACACACACACACACACACCGAGTGACCAGCACAGTGCAGCTTTAGCACAGGCCTTCTCCTGACATACACACGCAGTAATAACCAGCACAGTTGTCCTGGCTGCTGCGAAGGCCTGTCAACCCCACTGAGCTCCACACGAAGGCTGGTGACACGGGCTGCAGTGACAGTTTGCTCCCACAAGGGGGCGATGCACACCCAAGGTTTAATTCCAGCACTGTTTAGATCGCTGTCTGAAAATCACAGCCATTTGATTCACTCAGGGTTAGCGCTGGCCAATATTAAATAGCTCTGGAGATGCTAAATTAGTCTTCAAATGAAGCCATATTACCCCCCACACAAGCTTGCAAGAACCCTCCACCCAGACTGGCTTAGCTGACAATACTGTGCTACATGTAACGACAATTATAAAATATAGTGCTTGCTATTATAGTGAAATGCCTGATTTCCCTTTACAGATTTTCACCCTCTTTAATAATCTGGGTGTATTTCTAGTTATTTTGCTGAAGGTACTTATTTTAGCTGTACAAAATATAACTACAATGGCCATAAGAGCAGAGCATAATGTGACTTTTTTAATATAACATTTCTATCCAAAATATAAAGCAAATACAAAAACCTATGTCTGCAACATGATTAAAACGTACATGATTTTATAAAAAAAAAAAAAAGAGAAATATTTCAAGAGATGAGAGATTTGTAGTGCGTGCATGCATGTGTGTTTGAGGCAGTGCAAATAGTGAAAATTATTAAGGAGCCTCCTGATTTCTCAGCATCTCGCCAGGCAACAATGCAGTGCAGCCCAGCCACCACCACACAGAAGCCCAGCACTATTCACAATCCCAGCAACAGCACCTAATTAGCATAGCCTATCACCAAGAAGATACAGTGTGATTTGGCAAGCCCATCAATGTAGAAGCCAATCACAGAAGAGTATGCAAATAACCTACTTTTGTTGCCAGGGCAGAGCAGCTTCCATTTTCCAATAAGAAAACAAGAAATAAACAAGAAATCAAATTGAACTTTGGCACACTTCGAGGCTGCTAGGCGCTCATCGCCGGCCAGCGCAGCACAGCACAGCGCGGCCGAGAGGAGTCTGAGCTCACGAGGGCTGAGGGAGACGGCCAGATGACCCGTCCAGGCAGCCGAGGAGAGGAGAGGAGAGGAGATGAGAGGAGAGGAGAGCAGAAGAGAGCAGAGGAGAGGAGAGGCAGGCGAGGAGCGTGGCCGAGAGGCGTCTGAGCTCACGAGGGCTGAGGGAGACGGCCAGATGACCCGTCCAGGCAGCCGAGGAGAGGAGAGGAGAGGAGACGAGAGCAGAGGAGAGGAGAGGAGAGCAGAAGAGAGGAGAGGAGAGGCAGCCGAGGCGAGGCGAGGCGAGGCGAGGAGAGGAGAGGAGAGGCAGCTGAGGCGAGGAGAGGAGAGGAGAGTCAGCCGAGGCAGGCGGAGCGAACTATTCATATCAGCCACAATAAAACACACTTCTCGCCACCACCTCTCGCTGCCCAGCGTGGGGAAAAGCCAGCTCATATCGGCTACAGCACACACAACACAGTGCTACGCATGGGGAGATGGACACACACACACACACACACACACACACAAGACGAGGCTACGCATGGGGAGATGGACACACACACACACACAATATGGGGGTACGCATGAGGACATGGACACACACACACACACAACACGAGGCACGCATTGGGGAGATGGACACACACACACACACACACACACACACACACACACACAACACGAGGCTACGCATGGGGAGATGGACACACACAATATGGGGGTACACATGAGGACATGGACACACACATACACACACACAAAACACGAGGCTACGCATGGGGAGATGGACACGGACACGCGCGCACACACACACACAACACGAGGCTACGCATGGGGAGATGGAGACACACACACACACACACACACACACAATATGGGGGTACGCATGAGGACATGGACGGACACACACACACAACACAGGGCTACGCATGGGCAGATGGACACACACACACACACACACACACAACACAGGGCTACGCATGGGGAGATGGACACACACACACACACACACACAATATGGGGCTACGCATGAGGACATGGACACACACACACACACACAACAGGGCTACGCATGGGGGCATGGGGACATGGACACATGGACACACACACACACACACACACACAACACAGGGCTATGCATGGGGAGATGGACACCCACACACACAGACAATATGGGGCTACACATGGACACACACACACACACACACACACACAATATGTGGCTAAACATGGGGACATGAACACATGAACACACACACACATCCACAACATGGGACTATGCATGGACACACACATGGACACACACACACACACAATATGGGGCTATGCATGGGGACGAGGACATGGACACACACACACACACACACATACACACACACAAGTATTTACTGCCCAGCCCACCAAAGGAACCCGTGTCCTTGTTCCATTTCTCAGCTTTATATTGCAGCCTCACGGCGCTCATGTTTTGGTAAGAGCAGCATATGGGCAGGCAGAGGCTGTGCTGTGATGAAATAAAAAGTAAAGCCAGTGTGCGTGTGTGTGTGTGTGTGTGTGTGTGTGTGTGTGTGTGTGTGTGTGTGTGTGTGTGTGTGTGTAGGGGAGGGCAGAGACTCTGCTGCCTGTTGAGCCCCTCACAGCGGCACAGCTCCACTGGTGGAGCCGGCTATGCACCCCACACACACACACACACACACAGACTGGAGCATACTGTAGCCCAGTTACGGTGGAGAGAGGGCAAGGAGCAGCCTCACTGCCTGGCCACTACACCTTACACACACACACACACACACACACACTACGTCCACCAAACACCCAGTGCCTGTGCATAAGGCCTACAACACAAACGTCACAAAGACAGAAACCAACCAACACCCACACACACCCACACACACCACATTCACCAAACAAGCACACAGTGTGTGCATTACAACTAGGGCTGGGCGATATATCGATATTATCGTAATATCGTATCGTAATATTTATATCGATATGTATTTGACACTATATCGCCATATCGATATATTTTCAATGATACCAATACCACTTTATCAAAACCACTTATCCTAATGTGTTCACACTGTTCAGACAGCCGGAGCTTTCTCGGATCACTCAGTTTTCATTGTGATCGTAACATTGAACGTGTTTTGACAGTCATTTTGCCTGAATGCTTATTGCCTGTCAGAGGAAGGTTAAGTTAAAAAAATAAAAATGAATAGATTTTTCCCTCCTGTTACTTTTAAATAGGTCACACAATGTTTCAATAATTATCGATATCGACCGATATGAAACACTTATATCGTGATACAGATTTCAGCCATATCGCCCAGCCCTAATTACAACACAATGCTCACACAAATACAGGGACCAACACACAGGCAGACACACACACAGACCCTGGCCTATACACACACACACAGAGACCGACCCTGGCCTACACACACACACAGACCCTGGCCTACACACACACACAGACCCTGGCCTACACACACACAGAGACCGACCCTGGCCTACACACACACAGAGACCGACCCTGGCCTACACACACACAGAGACCGACCCTGGCCTAAACACACACACACACACAGGCCTTCTCCAGCACATCAGGACCACGGCTGACCCCATCACATTCCATCATAGTGGGGCAGATCCAGGAAGATGGCAGACCGTACACAACTCCACACACACACACACACGCACACACACACACACACACACACACACACACACACAGCTGACCGGGCACACTGCTGGAAGTCTGGCTGTGGCCTGGGGACCATCCTCCCTCCTGCCCTCAGGCCTCTGCTCAGTGGGAGGTCAGTGGAGGAAAAGACTAGCAACCCCATACAGCACCATTCTACTAGCCCGGCTAGCCCACCCCTCGTACTTCATTTCATTTTGTACAGAGGGTCTGGAGCGGAATCTCTTGAGGGTCACGTAGTCGGCCCCAGCAACGCCGATCCAATCAGCGAAAAGAGGGTGTGTTCGTTAGCCGTGACGTTGACCTTGTGTGCTACATTTAAACTTTAGTGCGTAGGTAGTAGCCCTGTAACGATATGCGTATTGAAAACAAAACCGCGACACGCAGAGCCACAAACCTGTCTCGCGGTGTGAGAAGGCAGAATCGTGACACGCCCTTTCATACTCCATCCTTCAGTACAGATCCAGCCACATGATATGAGCTGATAGTGCTACCAAACTTTTAAAAATACTATTATTTTTATTTGACATTAGTCGTCTATTTTAAAATACGTGGGCCTAAACCACAAAACTTTTTGTGCCTACCTGCAAGCATCCTCCAACTGCGTGTCATGTGTCGACCTTTCAGTCATGTGACTGCAAAAAGTTTAGCTCGCGCAACAACATGGATGAGACTGATTGTGACAGGCAGCAAACAATGGCTAGTTCAGTTAGTGCTGACTTGTCTTGAGAGTAGTAGAGGAGTACAACTTCTTTATTAAAGCTCATCATTGTTCATTTGTTATCACAATTGTATTTTCTGTTTTGTTCTGTTTGTTTTTTTGAGAGACACCTTTTCTATTGTTTAGCCCCAACAGCTTCTAGCACTTCGCTTAGCTTAGTTTTTCAACCATCTTTTCCAAAACGTCTGTTGGTCAATTAGTGTATGCACCATACAGACATTTTTAGTCCCAAAGACTACACTTGCAAGCTGGTTGCATGTTGGTTTGGTCAGACTTTGTACTCGTTTAACTCCAATACTACACGCATACTTCAGTTTCCCCTGTCGTCAGTTTGCAGGCGTGAGTGATAGAGGCGTAGTCTTCACCAAAACAGGTTACTGTAATTGGAAAGCTGCGTTCCAGAAGGGTAAGGGATTTCATGCATCTAGTCACTCCCATAAGCACTGCAAAAAGATGGACTGAAATGAAACTTGGAGAGAAATCTGGTGGTGACAAGATCTCATATTAAGACAAACACAGGTGGAAAAAAATCGCTACTATATCAAGAGCATAGGGCAAGTAGTGCAGTTTCTCAGCGTGGATGAACTGGGCTTTCGTGGCAGCACTGAACGCACTCAGTAGTGAATCTAAGGATGACATCTCTGCTGGTCTCTTCCTCAATTTATTCGAATACACATTGTCCAAGGATTCCAAATCGGCTGAAAGAGCAAGAAGTAGTGCCCAAAGTGCAAAATATACAGCAAAAATCACAGGGGAAAGAAAATATCAGAATATTTATTTAATTCATTTAATTTATTTTTAAAAATCGTGGGGTGTATCGAATCGTGGGGTGTATCGTTGCAGCCCTAATAGGTAGGCTAATTGCATACGTGATGACCAGGTGTTAGCGATTGGGTAAAGGCAGAGGCACTTGTTTTAAACTTCAGCAGAGTCCACACCTCCAGGAAGACAACGTTTCTGACGGTGTCTGGTCCCTCTGTACAAAATGAAATGAAGTACGAGGGGCTGGTTTACCAGGCTAGCACAATACACCACTACAGCACCACTCTACTCTACACTACACTACACTACAGCACCACTCTACTCTACACTACACTACAGCACCACTCTACTCTACACTACTCTACTATACAGCACCACTCTACTCTACTCTACAGCACCACTCTACTCTACACTACTCTACAGCACCACTCTACTCTACTCTACACTACAGCACCACTCTACACTACAGCACCACTCTACTCTACTCTACACTACAGCACCACTCTACTCTACTCTACAGCACCACTCTACTCTACACTACTCTACAGCACCACTCTACTCTACTCTACACTACAGCACCACTCTACTCTACTCTACACTACAGCACCACTCTACTCTACTCTACACTACAGCACCACTCTACTCTACTCTACTCTACAGCACCACTCTACTCTACACTACTCTACAGCACCACTCTACTCTACTCTACACTACAGCACCACTCTACTCTACTCTACACTACAGCACCACTCTACTCTACTCTACACTACAGCACCACTCTACTCTACACTACACTACAGCACCACTCTACTCTACTCTACACTACAGCACCACTCTACTCTACTCTACTCTACACTACAGCACCACTCTACACTACAGCACCACTCTACTCTACACTACAGCACCACTCTACTCTACACTACACTACAGCACCACTCTACTCTACACTACACTACAGCACATCTCTACTCTACACTACACTACAGCACCACTCTACACTACAGCACCACTCTACTCTACTCTACACTACAGCACCACTCTACTCTACACTACACTACAGCACCACTCTACTCCAGTGTTTTCCCCAAAGCGTCTAAGCGTATCGGCACCGATACGCTTCTTTTTTCGCCGATACGCATCAAGTTTTGCCGAGACGCTTTCATAAAATGCCGATACGCTTAAAAATCATGCACAAAAACATTACCCCCGGGATTTTCCCCGAACAAGAAGCCCAAATGTAGTCAAATGTAGGCTGCGTTTTTAGGAAACTTCCGTGGTGGGTGTGTAAACTACTATACTGGCGAAACTGGCCAATCACCTGCCGATCAGTGCTCCTTTGTTTTTTTTTCCGCCAGTCAGCTGTATCAGAGAGTATTGTAGAATCTAAGATCTTTAACGCAAACCTCGGGGCTACTAAAACTGTCTGACTTTGACTGTAAATGCTACACAAGAAGGAAGGAGAACGCTCTCCTTGGGACATGCTCATGTAGCAAGAAAACTTTCTCCACAGTGTACAGAATGCGATCGGATCATCTAGCTGCTGAAAGAGACTGAGAGAGAGCATGAAAGGCAAGTCCTCCTTCATGCAGAGCAGAGTCAAGACTGTTTCGTTGAATGGGACACTCGTGGAATTTAACTAATAAATTGGTCCTTACGTCTTTCTGGATTTGTTGATGGTTCTTTTTAACAAAGTGTCACAATCCGCAATTATCTGTGATTATTTCAAGCCTAATAGTGTACGTTGTTACTGTTTGGATTTCCAGAAAATTTGCTTCATTTCAGACCAGGCTGTAGCCTGTATGGGGTTGTTAGCGCGCTAACGCTAGCGAACTACGCTAAGATAATGTTTTAAACTGAAAGCTGCCACTTTACTCACCAACACCCACCTAGATACTAATACTGATATTAGCTGAAGTGCAGAAAGTAATATAAAGTTGTAAGGTTATTGCAACGTGTTAAATTCAAGGTGAGTCGATGTCTGTTAGCATTACCACATTACCAATCATTTCAATGAGCTAGTTCGTTAGCTTGTTACAGGAACACTGAAATAAGAATTTGTTGTCATCAGACATCATTCTAGATAATACTACACTACACTGAATTATATTTATCTGCAGAATCTAAGATCTGTGGTACCAATTCAGCTTTCATGTGGCCATACAGGGAGATATTTAGCTGATAGAATTTAGCCCAGAAAAACAGGAGGCTCAACATTTAGTTTAGACATTTTAGTGACAGCCTAGTCAAATTCATGTGACATTATATAGTGCTTGCAGTATTTCTTGTGTGACAATAAATTAGCCTTCCCACTTGGGAGTTTTGGCTCTTTCAACTCACCAAGTGCAACAAGTTTTTTGTTCTGTGTGTGCCAAAAAATGCAACATTTTATTTAAAGTGTTATGTTTCCACCAGCCTTCTGGGACCAAAATTTTGCTTCAGATCTTCCTAGAATGCACCATTTTAGCTCTAGAAGAAAAAAAAAAATCCCAGGGTGCATGCCCACCAATCCTCCTAGCTACCGTGCCATGGCATCATCGTATTTACATCAAAATTTAAACCCTTCTTTTTATTTCTGGGGAAAACACTGCTACTCTACACTACACTACAGCACCACTCTACTCTACAGCACCACTCTACTCTACACTACAGCACCACTCTACACTACAGCACCACTCTACTCTACACTACAGCACCACTCTACTCTACACTACACTACAGCACCACTCTACTCTACTCTACACTACAGCACCACTCTACTCTACTCTACACTACAGCACCACTCTACTCTACACTACACTACAGCACCACTCTACTCTACTCTACAGCACCACTCTACTCTACACTACACTACAGCACCACTCTACTCTACTCTACACTACAGCACCACTCTACTCTACACTACACTACAGCACCACTCTACACTACTCTACACTACAGCACCACTCTACTCTACAACACCACTCTACTCTACACTACACTACAGCACCACTCTACTCTACACTACACTACAGCACCACTCTACTCTACTCTACACTACAGCACCACTCTACTCTACTCTACACTACAGCACCACTCTACTCTACACTACACTACAGCACCACTCTACTCTACACTACAGCACCACTCTACACTACACTACACTACAGCACCACTCTACTCTACTCTACTCTACACTACAGCACCACTCTACTCTACACTACAGCACCACTCTACTCTACACTACAGCACCACTCTACTCTACTCTACACTACAGCACCACTCTACTCTACTCTACTCTACACTACAGCACCACTCTACTCTACACTACAGCACCACTCTACTCTACACTACACTACAGCACCACTCTACTCTACAGCACCACTCTACTCTACTCTACACTACAGCACCACTCTACTCTACTCTACTCTACAGCACCACTCTACTCTACTCTACACTACAGCACCACTCTACTCTACTCTACACTACAGCACCACTCTACTCTACTCTACACTACAGCACCACTCTACTCTACAGCACCACTCTACTCTACACTACACTACAGCACCACTCTACTCTACACTACACTACAGCACCACTCTACTCTACACTACAGCACCACTCTACTCTACTCTACACTACAGCACCACTCTACTCTACTCTACACTACAGCACCACTCTACTCTACTCTACACTACACTACAGCACCACTCTACTCTACACTACACTACCACTCTACTCTACACTACACTACAGCACCACTCTACTCTACTCTACACTACAGCACCACTCTACTCTACACTACACTACAGCACCACTCTACTCTACAGCACCACTCTACTCTACTCTACACTACAGCACCACTCTACTCTACACTACACTACAGCACCACTCTACTCTACTCTACACTACAGCACCACTCTACTCTACACTACACTACAGCACCACTCTACACTACAGCACCACTCTACTCTACAGCACCACTCTACTCTACAGCACCACTCTACTCTACAGCACCACTCTACTCTACTCTACTCTACAGCACCACTCTACTCTACTCTACTCTACACTACAGCACCACTCTACTCTACACTACAGCACCACTCTACTCTACACTACAGCACCACTCTACTCTACTCTACACTACAGCACCACTCTACTCTACAGCACCACTCTACTCTACTCTACACTACAGCACCACTCTACTCTACACTACACTACAGCACCACTCTACTCTACACTACACTACAGCACCACTCTACACTACTCTACACTACAGCACCACTCTACTCTACTCTACACTACAGCACCACTCTACTCTACACTACAGCACCACTCTACTCTACACTACAGCACCACTCTACTCTACACTACACTACTATACAGCACCACTCTACTCTACTCTACACTACAGCACCACTCTACTCTACACTACAGCACCACTCTACACTACACTACAGCACCACTCTACTCTACTCTACACTACAGCACCACTCTACTCTACACTACACTACAGCACCACTCTACTCTACACTACACTACAGCACCACTCTACACTACTCTACACTACAGCACCACTCTACTCTACTCTACACTACAGCACCACTCTACTCTACACTACAGCACCACTCTACTCTACACTACAGCACCACTCTACTCTACACTACACTACTATACAGCACCACTCTACTCTACTCTACACTACAGCACCACTCTACTCTACACTACAGCACCACTCTACACTACACTACAGCACCACTCTACTCTACTCTACACTACAGCACCACTCTACTCTACACTACACTACAGCACCACTCCACTCTACTCTACACTACAGCACCACTCTACTCTACTCTACACTACAGCACCACTCTACTCTAGGCATGTCCCGATCCAGCTTTTTGCACTTCCGATCCGATACCGATATTGTATTTGCACTTCCGAGCCGATACCGATACTGGTGGCCGATACCGATACCGGCCTATCCAACCGAGCATGTATTAAAGTTATTTAGCCTTCTTACTTAGTTATTAGAATCATATTGAAAAGGGTTTTAGTACTCTTGGTAACAACTAGCCAGCTGACTTAAGTGAGTTTGAATACACAATGGTTGGTAACAAGAAACTGACCTGTTTATTCAGGGATAAACAGACAACATTAAAAATAACAAACAGGGATGGCATAAGTGGTCAGTAAAAGTGCAAATCAGACTGTAAACTGTACGGAAAAAAAAGAAAAACACACAAATAACCTGAGTGTAAAATAGTCTATTAACTCAAAAAAGCAAAACACACAAATAACCTCTGTGTAAAATAGTCTATTAACTCAGCATCAGTACTCTGCTCTTGAGCAGGTGTAAACCAAGGCTTTAAAAACCAGTGCAAATAATATCGTTAACTATTTAAAAACAAAAATGCCCTCTACTCCCCAATCTCCTCCACACTTTTTGCTCCATCTCTATCTACACACTCCCTTCAACTGTTTGCCCTGACTGCAGTCCGAGCATGGTGGCGTCTAAATCCCACTTTCCTCACAAGAGATAACGGCTCGTCATCTAGAATGATTTCCTCGGCAATCACTCTTGTTATTCCCTGGGCTCTGGGACTGTTAAGTGCCAGTTTGTCACGCTTAGCAAAAGTTTCTGTCAGTGTTAGCTGTGTAGCTTTCTTTTTGTCTTCGGTTTTCTTTAGATACTCGTCGTGTTGTTTATGGTGGTATTTCGCTAAATGCTTGATTAGATTGGTTGTATTAAAACTCCTTACAGCTTTACCACCACGCTTGACTTTGCCGTGGCATATGTTGCACTCCACCTCTTCGGCTGAACTATACATAAAATGTAGGCGATGCCTCAGGTAAACTGGGAGACGCTAATGCTGGTGTGCTGGAAAATGCGGACCGGATTTTAGCGAAACCACAGCAAAAAACTGGAATGGATTATCTGATTTTTTTCCGTGCCGCCGCGCCGATACCGATACGCATTTTTTTGCCAATATCGGCGGACGATCCGATGCCGATATTGGATCGGGACAAGCCTACTCTACTCTACAACACCACTCTACTCTACAGCACCACTCTACTCTACTCTACACTACAGCACCACTCTACTCTACACTACAGCACCACTCTACTCTACACTACACTACTATACAGCACCACTCTACTCTACTCTACACTACAGCACCACTCTACTCTACACTACACTACAGCACCACTCTACTCTACACTACACTACAGCACCACTCTACTCTACACTACACTACAGCACCACTCTACTCTACAGCACCACTCTACTCTACACTACACTACAGCACCACTCTACTCTACACTACACTACAGCACCACTCTACTCTACTCTACACTACAGCACCACTCTACTCTACACTACAGCACCACTCTACTCTACTCTACACTACAGCACCACTCTACTCTACACTACACTACTATACAGCACCACTCTACTCTACTCTACACTACAGCACCACTCTACACTACACTACAGCACCACTCCACTCTACTCTACAGCACCACTCTACTCTACACTACACTACAGCACCACTCTACTCTACTCTACTCTACAGCACCACTCTACTCTACACTACACTACAGCACCACTCTACTCTACTCTACTCTACAGCACCACTCTACTCTACACTACACTACACTACAGCACCACTCTACTCTACTCTACAGCACCACTCTACTCTACACTACACTACAGCACCACTCTACTCTACACTACACTACACTACAGCACCACTCTACTCTACTCTACACTACAGCACCACTCTACTCTACACTAAACTACAGCACCACTCTACTCTACACTAAACTACAGCACCACTCTACTCTACACTACTCTACTATACAGCACCACTCTACTCTACTCTACTCTACAGCACCACTCTACTCTACAGCACCACTCTACTCTACACTACAGCACCACTCTACTCTACACTAAACTACAGCACCACTCTACACTACACTACACTACAGCACCACTCTACTCTACAGCACCACTCTACTCTACTCTACACTACAGCACCACTCTACTCTACACTAAACTACAGCACCACTCTACACTACACTACACTACAGCACCACTCTACTCTACAGCACCACTCTACTCTACTCTACACTACAGCACCACTCTACTCTACACTACAGCACCACTCTACTCTACTCTACACTACACTACAGCACCACTCTACTCTACACTACACTACAGCACCACTCTACTCTACTGCTACTACTACACTACTACATTACTACTACATCACACTTAGCTGACGCTCTTATCCAGAGCGACTTACAGATATTTACAGGGTTTCAGTTACAGTCCCTGTTAGGTTAGGTGCCTTGCTCAAGGCTTGCATCTCAATCATGGGTAGGCAACCTTCAACCTGCAACCTTCCAAGACCAACTCCTTAACCACTAGACCACAGCTGCCTAGTCGAGGACCCCCCCACAACATTTACTGTACTGGCATCCCCCCCCCCGCATAGTAAGGTGGTACAAAAGCTGCATAATAATAATAATAATACTAATAAGAATAAGAATAAGAAGAAGAAGAAGAAGAAGAAGAAGAAGAAGAAACTTTACTTGTATAGCACAGTTCATACATGCAAGATGCAGCTCAAAGTGCTTTACAGTTTAGCAGGGTTGTTACAGGACAACATTTCTTGCAGTCCAGCGGTGCCGGAGCAGATGAATACAGTAGCAAACTGACTCTTGCGTGAACACAGGTAGGCAGTCCATGTAGGCCCTAGTCAGCAATCTCTGTAGTCCAGTGGCGCTAGAACTATGCAATGCCCTGTTAATGCAGGCTCTTATGTGAACATAGGTCGGCAGCCTTTGCAGACCAGAGGCACTAGATGAGGAAAGTTCATTTAGGCGCAGTCGGTTGTTAGTGTCCCCAGGGAGCAACAGGGGTGAGGAAAAACTCCCTGTTTGTTTGATTTGTGTGAATTCAGGAAGAAACCTCAGGAATCAGTGAGTAAAACTCCCTGTTTTTCTAGGAAGAAACCTCAGGCAGAACCACGTCTCCCAGGGAAGCCCATCTGCCGGGGCTGGTAACATAATGGACAACTACAGGACCACAGCACCCCTACAGGACTACCCATACCATAATGGACAACCAGTGCTCAATATGAGGTGCAACTGTCCTGGAATTCAGGACCCAGGCTTGGGACTGTCGTCCACCTCTAGATATGAGGTCAGAAAGACTACAGTCCCCCTCTAGGATATGAGGTGAGGAAGACTACAGCCCCTCTAGATATGAGGTGAGGAAGAGTATTATGCCTACAGCCCTTTAGATATGAGGTGAGGAAGACTACAGCCCCTCTAGGATATGAGGTGAGGAAGACTACAGCCCCTCTAGATATGAGTTGAGGAAGAGTATTATGCCTACAGCCCCTCTAGGATATGAGGTGAGGAAGACTACAGTCCCCCTCTAGATATGAGGTGAGGAAGACTACAGCCCCTCTAGGATATGAGTTGAGGAAGACTACAGCCCCTCTAGATATGAGTTGAGGAAGAGTATTATGCCTACAGCCCCTCTAGGATATGAGGTGAGGAAGACTACAGCCCCTCTAGATATGAGGTGAGGAAGACTACAGCCCCTCTAGATATGAGGTGAGGAAGAGTAGTATGCCTACAGGCCCCCTCTAGGCCTATGGACTGAGGAAGACTCATTCCTATGCTGACCAAGACGAGGGTCCACACCAGAGAGATCAGCGTGAGCTTTGTTCATGTCCCAGGCAAGTTTGGCTCTAACACACACACACACCCATGCAGGGCTAGTCAGCTACAGCCAGTGCAGTTAACAGCCTCACACACACACACACACACACACACACACACGCAGGGCTAGTCAGGTAGCAGCCTCTCTCTCTCACACACACACACACACACACACACACACACACACACACACACACGCAGGGCTAGTCAGGTAGCAGCCTCTCTCTCTCTCACACACACACACACACACACGCAGGGCTAGTCAGGTAGCAGCCTCTCTCTCTCTCACACACACACACACGCAGTGCTAGTCAGCTAGAGCCAGTGCAGGTAGCAGCCTCTCTCTCACACACACATACACACAGGGCTAGTCAGCTAGAGCCAGTACAGGCAACAGCCTCACACACACACACACACACACACACACTGCTAGTCAGCTAGAGCCAGTGCAGGTAACAGCCTCACACACACACACACACACACACAGGGCTAGTCAGCTAGAGCCAGTGCAGGTAACAGTGCAGGCCACTCCAACACACACAGCCACCACAACACACAGTCACAACACACACGCACACACAGCCACCACAACACACAGTCCCTACAACACACACAGTCACTCCAACACACAGCCACCACCACACACACACATAGTCACAACACACACGCACACACACCCCAACACAAACACAGCCACCACAACACACACAGTCACTCCAGCACACCCAGCCACCACCACACCCACATTAGGGCTGCACAATATTGGAAAAATGTGCGATATGCGGTGCTGAATTGCTGAATGTTGTGATGGCGATATGTTTTGCGATAAATAAACATTTACATTTTTAAACATAGTTTAAACATTTAAATATAGTTTTAACATCTTTCAGCTTAATCTTGATCGCTAGGCCGTAGCCAGTGTGCAGCCTATGGGGGTGGATATCAAGGGCAGTAGGACTCCATTTGATATCCCAAATATCTTCATATGTGGAGGGTGAAACATCTTACAGTAATGTCCCATACATTGCAGTTAAGCCATGTCCTGCGATATGTATATCAGATATTGTATATTGCGATGTCACAATGTTTTTGATATATTGTGCAGCCCTAACCCACATACAGCCACCACAAAACACACAAAGACAACACAACACAACACACACAGTCAGTCAACACAACACACACAGTCAGTCAACACAACACACACAGTCAGCCAACACAACACACACAGTCAGCCAACACAACACACACAGTCAGCCAACACAACACACAGTCAGTAAAGCACAGTCACCACAACACAGTCACACACACAGCCACCACAACACACACGGCTACCACAGCACACACACAGCCACCACAACAGATTAACAGCAACACGCAGCACACTCACAGAGGCCTCCACAACACACTCACCCAGGCCTCAAGAACACACACACACAGGCAACCACAACACACAGTCACCGACACCTTAACAGACTCAGACACGGCAACACACACACACACACAGGCAACAACAACACTGACAAAGACCACAACACACATTCAGCCACAACCAACACACACACACACCGCAACATAGTCACTGACACACACACAGACACCACAACACACACACCGCAACACACACACTGCAACATAGTCACTGACACACACACAGACACCACAACACACACACCGCGACACACACACCGCAACACACACACCGCAACACACACACCGCAACATAGTTACTGACACCTCAACACACACAGGCACCGCAACACACACACCGCAACACACACACACACCGCAACATAGTTACTGACACACACACAGACACCGCAACACACACACCGCAACACACACACCGCAACACACACACAGGCCACAACACATTCAGCCACTACAACACAGACACACACAGCCACAGAACACCGCAACATTACATTACAACACACACACAGGCCACAACACATTCAGCCACTACAACACAGACACACACAGACACACACAGCCACATTACATTACAACACACACAGGCACCGCAACACACACACACACAGCTGAGAGTCATATGGACACACCACATACATGACCCTCATCAGTCTGGGTGGAGAACTTTGGTTCCTCGCTGAGAGCCAGACACAGCATACAACAGCAAAGGCACTAAGCACTATGAACACGCGTGAGCGAACTCCGGCCAGCCAGGGACGAGTGCAGGCACCGGAGGGGATGCTAACAGAGGCCTGGACACAGGTGCTAACTGCAACTCCACCAGCAACTAGCACACTGTAACAAACTCCTCATATGAGCACAACCAACGTCATCATTCAGCCCTACAGGACAAACAGTCTTACCGGAGTTTACATACCTTACCGCAGCCAAGACTAGGAGGCTCAGACGAAACCTGCATTCTCACACAGTCAGTGGAGGCCTGCCTCTAACAAACCATCTTCTGTGGTGTGTGTCTGTGTGTGTGTCTGTGTGTGTGTCTGTGTGTGTGTCTGTGTGTGTGTCTGTGTGTGTGTGTGTCTGTGTGTGTGTGTGTCTGTGTGTGTGTGTGTCTGTGTGTGTGTGTGTCTGTGTGTGTGTGTGTCTGTGTGTGTGTGTGTGTGTGTGTCTGTGTGTGTGTGTGTCTGTGTGTGTGTGTGTCTGTGTGTGTCTGTGTGTGTGTGTGTCTGTGTGTGTGTGTGTCTGTGTGTGTGTGTGTCTGTGTGTGTGTGTGTCTGTGTGTGTGTGTGTCTGTGTGTGTGTGTCTGTGTGTGTGTGTCTGTGTGTGTTGTGGTACTTCAGGCCCTGGGCCTCCAGCTCTGGCTATGAAGGCCCCTGTGAAAGGACACAGAGAGGGGGACTGACCACCGTTTGTGAGTGATCACTGCCATGCCACCCAACGGGGATGGACTGAGTTGCGTTCAGGGCCTGTAACCCCCCTCACCCCCACAGGTGGTTCAGAGAGCAGCCCAAAGTGCCCTTCTCAAATCCACAGACCTGCTGAATCACCGTCTCCACACTGTGCTGTTTGCCGTTTAGGGAACAAACTGCAGACACAGTGAGCCTAGCAGCTCCACTCAGTCTTAATGACACTTGTGCAGTCTCTTACAAGAGTCTGTGGGCCCACACTCAACCATGGAGATCACCCAGGAACATCCAATAGGCCCCATTCCCACAGAAATAGAAGCAATGCTCAATACACACCAAACATCAACAGCACACCAGAATAAATGGATGGCCTACTCTATATTTGAGCAGCATCAATGAATGAACTGACTGAATAGATAGTCGATAATGTGCTAGTAAGACTGTTGGTCTCACTCATTTACCTGTTACATGATGTGGTCCGTCTAACCAGTTTCAGCACAAGACCCATGTTCCTTTTACACCTACCCTCAGCCTTTGGAAAACGCTGTGGCCTAGACCTAGGCCCCTAGTTCCAATTACAGGGGGTCCTGGGGGGTACGGCACCCCCTGATTAAGACCCAGTACCCCCAAAGAGACAAAACAGGGTTGGGGGTACCGACATAATTTAATAAATGTAATGGTAGCACTCTCCATAAAAGGTAGTACGCCCCAATTATGGAGAGGTAATTCACACACTGCCTAGGCCTAGTCACTGCCTCAAGATTTACATGCACTAGCCTACATTCAACCAAGCACTTTATGAACAAGATATCACAATCTCCATTAACAGCATCCATTAAAACACAACACAACCAACAGCTAACTGACTGACTGACACACACACACACACCCACAGCAGAAAGCCACAGGCAGAGGTTTGGTAACTACTTCTGAAGCATTTCAGTGACATGCCACACCACCTCATACTATGTCTTGTCAGGATCAAAATAAAAACAATCCAACAACATGATGGACTTAGTAAACAGTGTTTGTGGACATCATGCTACCCAGGCCCTGACAGCTGTATTAGCCCCCCCCCCCCCCCCGCTTCACAGTTAGCCATTTACTACACACAACAAGAGGCAAGGAGCAAATGGGTCCCAACTCATGCCTATCAGTGCTCCAATGCCTGTGTGCAGTCACCAGTTGGCCACCATCAATTAATGTGTACTCACCTGATATGAGAAGACAATGATATTTTTAGAACAGAGGTGTCTCATAGCATGACACTGTATCTGTTACAATAGGTAACGTTAGGTTACTGTTTGACAAGACTGCCAAAACATGAGGTATTTTCAACAGACGCGGCGACAACTAACCTATTGTTTGCTGACCACCAACTGTTTAAGTTGCTAGCTACCTAACTAGCTTCCCATCATAAGACATTTACCAAAGAAATACAGCTAGTCCTACTGCTAGCTATGCAACACGGCTACAGCGGTCACTGTGAATAGGTAAACATAGAAAGTAAATTTAATTAACTTGGTAGCCAAACAACAGAAATTCGGAATGCTTACAACCATAACGTTACAATACAGCTAAACACGCCTAAGTTACAATGGGGAACACTTTTTCAGCTGACAGCTAGGGTTACAGAACGGGTGTTTAATCAAAAGACTGGTGCCCTGTTAACTGTTGGTTCGTAATTGATCAGCTATTTTAGATAAAGGATATTGACCAATATGGCTTGATAACTTTAAAATAACATTTCCAATCTCTCGGTTCCATGACCTAGGTGTTGAATTCACCCAGTGTTTACAGAGACAAACGATGCCTGGCTTAATAACAATATGTGAATGTTTATGAAGGGGGAAGAGTACATGCACATTACGGTTATGAAGCTATGTATTATTTTACTGATGCTTAATATTTGTTCCCCTTTAATTTGGCAACCATACCACCAGCTAAGTTAGCGATGGCTAACCTTACCCGCGATTAATTCGTGGTGATGTCATGACATCAGTCTTTGCTAACTGACGCTCACCATTAGTTACACCAATGGTGCTTAATTCGCCCTAATTACACTATTTAACACTGACTTGTGAAAATAGATGCATGACAACATAGCCCGTAGCGATAATAATGGACCGTCTCGCCAGGAAACTGGTTAGCAAGCCAGTTAGCTAGCGGGCAAACGTTTGAGTCTGCGAGCTGATGCAAGTTAACTAGCTAGCGAGCTAGCAAGGTTGCTATCCTTAGCGAGGTTAACATCGCTTGCCAATATTACGACCAGCCTTAAATTTGAACATAGTATCACTGCCAACGTCTCACTTCAAGACCAAACTCTTGGCATTTAGAGACGAAAACGCAACAAAATGTGTTAATAACATCTGCGGTGAGCCACCCGGCCAGCCACAAAGCTGATGACAAATCTGTCGACATCATCTGGCTAGCCGTCATAGCCTACTCAGTTGGCAGCTAGCTGGCGAATTCACTGATGACAAACCAAGACAGCAAACGTTACTGAAAACCAGACATCACCACACACCTGTCATTCACTCAATACATTTGTCAGTAGTGTTAGACATTTTCAAAGCACTCACCTTTGATGGTACGATCTTCATTTAAAGTGCCAGGACCAATATGGTGAAGGAACTTATCCAGCTTCTCTATCGTTACTTCCAATGAGACACCCAAAATTTCGAACCCGCTAGCTAGCTAGGTATTTCAAGATAATACCCTCTCCTTGTACTGATAGCAACTAAAATTTGGCCTGCCAGGCTAAATATACTGATATCGAAATTGCTTCTGTGACAGTCATCCTTAGTTAGTGGTCCAACTTTTAAACTGTAGCTACCATCACCCGAAAGCAGGCTAGCCAGCCAGTCCAGCTAGCCTGCTAGTTTGCTCGGTGACTTTAGCTAACAAACGTGGCTAACTAGCTTGCTAGCTAGCAAGCTAGCCAGCTGTCTATTATACCGTTGGTAAAACACATTCGGATTGTTCCTTTTATAGAAAATTAAATCCAGACTATACTCTTACTTGGCATTAAGCATAGTCGGCGACGCGCACTATCCGAAATATATAAGAAATAATGACACTACCGTCAGATATAAGCCTTAGTTTGGACAAGATTTTATGTCAATTTTCACAAAATGGCGCGCGTTCCAAACCTGCGCAGCGAACCGGCCCGGTAGACCCGAGACACGGACAACTATGTTAGTTCGGCGCCGCCTAAAGATAGAACAACTGTGCTATATCGTTCGACTCTTAATTTTCTCAATCCGATCCAGTCGACGCATTGCTTTCAAGACAACTGTCACTGGTATAAAAAATGACTGCATTATTCCGGCGGGAAGGGAAAACATTTGAAAAGGTAAAAAAAACGCTACTGACAAAATGGCGACAGCCTGGACTGTTACCATGACAACTGTCAATCAAACTCTGTAGTTCCCGGATGTATCAATGACGAGTAAAAAACAACGTAGTCTGGTGTCATAATCTGTCAATCAACAAATGTAACACCTTTCACGTCATGTAAGAGAGATATTTTATTGCAGTGTTATATTGAGTTGCCATATTCATAGAAATTAACCTTTTTTTAACGAAGGATCTAATACTAAGAACAGGGCGTAGGCTATTAAGTTTGCCATGGGACAATTTGTAAGAAAAGAAATCCTATTGCTTGTTACGCCTGACACAACTCTTTTTCAATAGTGAGTGGCAGCTATAAGCCTGGCTGTGGCAAACGCTTGTCTTATTGAAACCTTTGTGCACCACCAGTCAGAATGAATTGTCATGTTTGTTGTCTGTTATTCTGCTGAAACAGAGCATTTTCCAAAATGATCTAATTCACGTGTTATGGGTCTGATGATCCAAGCATTTTACAATTTATCTTACAACTAAATGGACCCTCCATAGTCCTCATGGAAAAGGTTGGGTTAGGCCTATGTGTTAGAATTGGCCCAACCTATGTGATAGAATTGGCCTACCAAGACTGCCACCACTAACACTGTAAAATAAAAACTCTAAATGCCACTTTGGGCTGTAAGCTATCAGAATCAAATGATGTATGATGCAGGCCTATTGTGTCTTTTTGAAAGGCTACAGGGCAGATATACGTAGGCCAGATTTCAGCGCCATGGCCCCCTTACCTGCTGGGCAGGAGCTATCCGTACTCGCACCACTAGAGAAACAGCAACTATCACAGCACCTCAGACGTACACTCATGCATAGACATACTATACATACTATAGTATGCCTATACACTCATGGCCATACAAAGCATACATGTATCTCCATCTTAAATGAGACGTGTGGATGCATGGACGGCGTGTGGATGCGTGTGGATGCGTGGACGGCGTGTGGATGCGTGTGGATGCATGTCCTTGATGACGTGGCCCTAATGGTTGCTTGTGATGCTGTAAAGATCAAAAGGCCATGGCAGCTTTGGGCACATACACTGCTTCATAAGGCTAGGCTAGGCAAGGCAGGGCAAAGCAGGGCAGGGCAAGGCAAGGCAAGGCAAGGCAAGGCAAGGCAAGGCAAAGCAGGGCAGGGCAGGGCAGGGCAGGGCAGGGCAGGGCAAGGCTAGGCTAGGCTAGGCTAGGCTAGGCTAGGCAAAGCAAGGCAGGACAGGGCAGGGCAAAGCAAAGCAGGGCAGGGCAAGGCAAGGCAAGGCTAGGCTAGGCTAGACAAAGCAAGGCGGGACATGCTTTATTTATGTAGCACATTTCATGTACAGAGAGACAGTTCAAAGTGGTTCAGGTAGAAATGTCTCCTCAGGATTAGTGTGTAGGGAAGTTCACTGTACACTCTGGTGGGTCATCAGGGTAGTGTAAGTAGACTATACTGTACACTTCTTTATAGTGTCTCATTAGTGTGCAGGGAAGTACACTGTACACTGCTTTATAGTGTCTCTCAGGATTAGTGTGTAGGGAAGTAGACTATACTGTACACTATGGTGTCTCTCAGGATTAGTGTGTAGGAAAGTAGACTATACTGTACACTATGGTGTCTCTCAGGATTAGTGTGTAGGGAAGTAGACTATACTGTACACTATGGTGTCTCTCAGGATTAGTGTGTAGGGAAGTAGACTGTACTGTGAAGTGCATGGTATACTCCCCCATTTAATATTCAGTTTGAGGTTTTCCTCCCTGTTCACGTGAAGACTCCTGGTCTTGCATGGCGGATGAAAACAGCTATTCCTCGTTGACCTAACACAGTAGCTCCACATTTCTGTTTGTTGGTGGTTTCCGTGGTTTGCCAGCGTAAAACGCTGATTTCCTGCGGAGCAGAGTGATGGAAGGCTGAGTGCATATTTCACATCATCTACAGCAAAGTTTATTTATGTTGATTGCATTGTCAAACTGGATGAGGGTTATCTTCCAAAATCCTTTGGGAAAATAGTAATAGTAAATTATGATCACAGACTGTTGCTCATCTCACACCTCCAACAAGATGGGGATTTTAGCAGATGATAACAGCATAGCACACATTCTCCATAGCACACATCCTCCATAGCACACATTCTCCATAGCACACATCCTCCATAGCACACATTCTCCATAGCACACATCCTCCATAGCACACATTCTCCTTAGCTGCCTTGTTAGGCAACATGTTGGCCACAGGACGTCAGTGTGGGGCACTAATGGGACCTCTCTTGAAGATGAGCTTGGGAGAGTTTTGCTTGAGGATGACATGGCTGACAGTATCACTAGTAGCATGCTAAAGCACCGACCAAACCTGCTGAACCACACCTATAGGGGGCTCCACGTACAGCAACACTAAGTAGTTTTTTCTACCTTAAAATAACGTTTCCAAAATCCTTTCAGTGGTTCATCACCTTGTGACTTCTGAACTGGCTTTGCCGCCCTCCATGGGCTATAACCACACTAGCTAACCACACTAAGTAAGTTTGGAAGAGTGGACCGTCTCTCTGTTGTTCTCATGACAGACAATTCTGCTTCCAACCAGTAGGGCGACCAAAGAGGAAAACCACGTAGTGTTGCTTTAAACATCATGAGACACAGTCTACCAGCACAGCCAGGCACAGTTGCACGGTTGGATGTTGCGTGTACTATTGTAATATCATGCTTAGTACATGTCACACAGCAGGTACATGTCACACAGCAGGTACATGTCACACAGCAGGTACATCTCACACAGCAGGTACATCTCACACAGCAGCCCCAAAAGAGAGAAAAGCTGAAATAAAAGCACTGAAGCTCGTAAATAACAGCACTGATGGGATGGGATGAATCCCGATGGCAATCTCTGTCTCTGTGTCCACAGAGTTAGACACTATACTGGCCAAGCATGTCATGGAGGTTTCAATTTAAATTGCAATTAAATTCATTCCTGTTTGGCCAAAACATAGGCATTCACCAAAGCACAGAGGGTGGTGAAAACCGCCCAACGCATCACAGGGACCCCACTACCTGCTATGGAGGACGTCGACAGGAAGTGATGCCTACGCAGGTCTCGAAGCATCCTGAAGGACCCCTCGCATCCCAACCATAGACTTTTTCAACTCTTCCCCTCCAGAAGGCGCTTCAGGAGTTTTCAGACTAAAACCACTAGGTTTAGGACACAGTTTCCTTCCCACAGCTGATTCCTTGCTGAACTCTACCCCTCACTGAACCTCCATGTCCCCCTACCATGCCACCACTCTCGCCCCCTACCATGCCCCCCCTACCACTACCTCCATGCCCCCCTACCACTACCTCCATGCCCCCCCTTCCATGCCCCCCTTACTACTACCTCCATGCCCCCCCTTCCATGCACCCCCTACCACTACCTCCATGTCCCCTTCCATGCCCCCCCTACCACTACCTCCATGCCCCCCCTTCCATGCCCCCCTACCACTACCTCCATGCCCCCCCTTCCACTACCTCCATGCCCCCCTACCACTACCTCCATGCCCCCCCTTCCATGCCCCCCCTACCACTACCTCCATGTCCCCTTCCATGCCACCACTCTCACCCTCTCCCTTTTCACCTCTTCATCTCTCCCACTGTCCCGTCATTCACTGGCACTCCACCCAAACCACATATGTATATATTGTCAATACCGTATATCCTCTGTATATCATGAATACAAGTTATAGTTTATCTGGTGCATACAGTATCTTGTTCATATTGTTCGTACGTATTTATTCACTTATATATTTATAGCACACCTGTATACTTGTTCGTAGCACATCATATATTCTAATAGCTCTACTGTATACCTGTTTATAATACATTTGTTTATATCCCTCACACAGATTAACAACAAAGTACCCCCACCTGTTCATATTGCCCTATTTATTTGTACATATACAAACTATGATGTTTATATTGTGTATACTGTATATATCGCACTTGCTGCTCCTTGCACTTCTGATTAGATGCTAAAGCACATTTCGTTACCTGTATTTATACATGTGTAATGACAATAAAGTTGAGTCTCATCTAATCTAATTCATTCTGACTATCCAAAAAAAAGATGAATTCAAGTTTTGACTTTGTGTCAAGGTTGAGTGCCTCAGAGTTTTGCGAGATATCTATGATGGAGAGGCTACCTATGATAGCCAGTCTGCTGTGTGCATAACATGGTCATGCCTCAACCAGCACTGATTACAGGCCCAGCAGTGTCAGTGATGTTAGCAGGTTTGCAGTAACAGTCACAGACTGACTCAGAGAGCAGCTGCACTGAGCTGTTCATTCCTGATGCTGTGCTGGCTGCAGGCACAGCAGGCTCATGTCCAACCACTAGAGGAAGTAATGAGCCTGAACAGCAGTGGGATGATGCTCATGACCACAGAACAAGAAATTAAATTGCAGAGGGAAAGGGTGAAGTTTAGGAGCTGCTTTTGGATTTATGTGACTAAAAGCGTGTCTGTTGTCTTTCTCAGGATGTAATGTCAGCCATTTTGTTCAGTGACATTCCCCACTCTCTTAACAGTGATTATAGTGCTGTAAGGCCTTATGTGATGTTATGTGAACATATGTGATGATGTTGGGGCAACTCTTTAGACAGTATCTCCAGCCAACAACATGACACGCTCCTATTGTTCTGTTTGAATGGCCATGACAAGTTGGCAGCTGATAATTTAAGTTTGTCTTATAAATATGTGTTGCCTAACATTTGGCAAAATGCCAGAGTTGTTAGTGATGTTGCTCGGCAACGCTCCTCAAAATGTTGCCCTGTGTCCCATCAGCTTTAGTCTGACTGCAATGTTTTGCTGCACATCCACACACAGAACATTATCATTATAATAATCATAACGCACATCCACACACAGAACATTATCATTATAATAATCATAACGCACATCCACACACAGAACATTATCATTATAATAATCATAACGCACATCCACACACAGAATATTACCATTATAATCATAACGCACATCCACACGCAGAACATTATCATTATAATAATCATAACGCACATCCACACGCAGAATATTGCCATTATAATCATAACGCACATCCACACGCAGAATATTGCCATTATAATCATAACGCACATCCACACGCAGAATATTGCCATTATAATCATAACGCACATCCACACGCAGAATATTACCATTATAATCATAACGCACATCCACACGCAGAACATTATCATTATAATCATAATTATATGATTATAACACACATTAGTCCCCTCAGGTCAGCAATCATAACACACTACCAACTGTCTATACAGTATATCGGCCAATCGTAGCACACTACCAACTATCTACGTTGGCCAATCACAACACACTACTAAATCTCTTTATATCGGCCAATCATATCACAATACCAACTATCTACATTGGCGAATCATAGCGCACTACCAATTATCTACACTGGCCAATCATAACCCACTACCAACTATCTACACTGCCAATCATAACACACTACCAACTATCTACACTGGCCAATCATAACACACTACCAGCCTGTCCCCTGTCTTCTGTCCCCTGCCTACTGTGATGTCTCCAGAGGATGACACAGGGGTACAGATGGGGGCAGAGGCCATTCTAGACTCTGTTGGGGCCCACCACTGTCATTTAACACTGTGCTGCCACCACTATAGTTTACAGCCTGTCAGCCCTCTGAGGCCCCCTAGTGGCCTGGGGGACACAGGCAGCTGGTTAGCTGTGCTATGTGGCCCGTAGACATGTATATCTATGGTGTTGCCTGTTGGCTAGCTATGTGTCTTGATGGTGGGTGTTGAGAGGTGAAAGGAGCCTGGCTGTGTAAAAGGCAGCAGGCCATGGGCCACCCTTACTACTCAATCTGGGACAAATGTCTTTCACGTTTAGATGATATCAAAACAGCAAAATCTTAGATAGCATGTCAAACTCCTGTATATCAGTTCTGTAATAAATGCATTTTGTACTATGTGCCATTTCTACAGTTTACATACATACTACAGTACAATACAGTTTACATACATACTACAGTACAATACAGTTTACATACATACAGTTCTGTTTACTGTTTTACTATTCTCAGTGCCTCGTTTTTAATGTCAGGGCCTTTGTTGTACTACCGATGGAGAGTGGAGTTTCTTCGAGCTGTTTTAATGGTTTAAAAATAGCGTAGTCATCATGCTTCGTCTAAGGGCACCTACCACTTCCATTGTTAGCCTTCTGGGTCAAAGTATAAAAAATAGTTAAACTCTGAATGCAACAGGCTAAATCAATTTTGCTCCTCAGTACACATACCAACTCATACCAACAATTTTCATTTTACACCGAAGTTCTCCTTTAAAGCAACCCGCTTTTATATTGCTGCAACCCAATCCTTCACCAGCAGGAGGCGCTCCAATTACGCCATCAATTAGTTGCCTCCACTCACCACGTACCCTGCAAGAACTGAAGACAAACGAAGAACCAAGAAAGGCAACACACAAGGATGCAAAGGCATTTTATTGTCACATGCACAGACATACTGGTTAGAGTAGGACATGCAGTGAAACTGCTGACTAGTCTAACACACTCACATACAACACTGCATATAAGAGGTGTGACTGGAAAGGCACTATTGCAGCATGCTGATTGTCTTCACTGGTCAGGCCTGTGTTGGTGTGAACGCACAGCACGTATCAGCCTGTGAGGTGCTTCGGTCTGTCCGGCTAGTTCCCACAACTGGAAATCACCTTTGGGATTGGCCAGATCCGTCGCCATGCTTTGATTTCCCATGTCTGCAGTTCTGTTCATCAGGCTTGGCCGTTTTCACACAGGGTTTGTTTAATAACTACTTAACTTACCGCAGCACAGATTTCCTACCAATTCAAGTCATGTTCTGTGTGCTTTGTGGGTCAAAGACGGGTCTGTCGTCGTGTGTGGGTATTTGTAATGCTGATTGCCCTCCCGACATGTTTGTACCTGTTTCCCCAGGTAATCCGAGAGGCCTGTGCCAGTCATTTGAGAGCTTTTCTCACAGGCTCTGATCAAATGTCTGTTTGATGTTTGCTTTGATCTGTGTCCTGGTAACCGCAGTAGCCTTCCATAATCTTTAGAGGGGAATTACACACCTGACAGCGACACCCTTTGGAACCGAAGGAGGCCGGGGAATTCCCTTGAAACACTGAGGCGTGTACAGCCCAGATTTACACATGTGGATGTAAATATGACATTTAGTCTCAATATATATATAACTCAATATAACTTCCAAAGTGGTAGGTTTATGCTGTATATATGCTTGTTGTTTTCACTGAATAATGCATTAATACACTGTACTTACTCACAAATAGTTTAAGTGTCATTATAACTCCCAAACACGTTCTAGTTATTTACACTCAATAGTACTGACGTGTTGCAGAAATGCTGACGGGTGTGTGGTTATTTCTATTCTGGTATATTTCTCAATAATAGCAGGCTGCGTTATTTAGCTCACAGATGCAAGTGAAGCGAATATCAACACATCGGACCTGCAGTTACACCTGACTGGCCACTAGGTGTCAGTAAGGCACTTTGTATTTTGCTCACAGTACACCCAGGAGTGTATGGTCGTGCACGGGCTGTGTGCTGGTCGTGCACGGGCTGTGTGCTGTGCCTTCACAGAAATGCGTTTCCTGATTACATTAAATTACATTACACTTAGCTGACGCTCTTATCCAGAGCGACTTACAGATATTTACAGGGTTTCAGTTACAGTCCCTGGAGCAAGTGTG
>CM050203.1:922500-927500 GCA_027475355.1 Coilia nasus
GTTATCTGTTAATTATCAATTGCACTATAATATCAAGACAGTCCATCTGTTTCTTTAGCTGCCTACTGCACATATTGGAATAGGTGGGTGAAAATGCCTTGATACCTCCATCTATTTATGCTGTCAGTCACACCAGTCACTTTATTGTCCTACCTGCTGCTGATATGTGCCTGTTTATCTCCAGGCTTTGCACAAGTCTATGCACAGTCTATGCAACTTTTTACAGACAGTAGATCATATTAGTTATTGTACAGTCTATGTTCATTCTTGTACTTAATTCTTGTACTTAGTAGTTTTTATAGTAGTTTTTATTGTACATATCTCTCCTTGTTTATTTATGTGTGCACATTATGGGGAAGCTTGCAATCTCATTATACTTGTATAATGACAATAAAGGCATTCTATTCTATTCTATTCTAATCAATGCTTGCAGTTTGTCAGAATTTGTGGGTTTTTGATTGTCCACCGGCCTCTTGAGGATTGACCACAAGTTCTCAATGGGATTAAGATCTGGGGAGTTTCCTGGCCAAGGGCCCAAAATCTTAATGTTTTGTTCCCCGAGCCATTTTATTATGACTTTTGCTTCATGGCAAGGTGCTCCCTCATGCTGGAAAAGGCCTTTCATCACCAAACTGGCCTTGATGGTTGGGAGAAGTTGCTCGGAGGACGTTCTGGTAACATTCTTTATTCATGGCTGTGCTTTTAGACAAGATTGTGAGGGAGCCCACTCCCTTGACCGAAAAGCAACCCCACACATGAATGGTCTCAGGATGCTTCACTGTTGGCATGAGACAGGACTGATGGTGGCGCTCACCTCGTCTTCTCCAAACAAGCCTTCTTCCAGATGCCCCAAACAATCGAAAAGGGGATTCATCAGAGAAAATGACTTTACCCTAGACCTCAGCAGTCCAGTCCCTGTCTTCTGCAGAATATCAGTCTGAATCTCCCTGATGTTTTTATTGGAGAGAAGTGGCTTCTTTGCTGCCCTCCTTGACACCAGGCCTTCCTCCAAAAGTCTTCGCCTCACTGTGCGTGCAGATGCCCTCACACCTGCCTGCTGCCATTCCTGAGCAAGCTCTGCACTGGTGGTGGCCCGATCCCACAGCTCAAACACCTTCAGGAGATGGTCCTGGCGCTTGCTGGACTTTCTTGGGCGCCCTGGAGCCTGTTTGCCAACAATTGAACCCCTCTCCTTGAAGACTGAGGTGCAATCTTACTCGCTGCTATGAACTTCCCTGTTAGGCCCTTCTTGTGCAATGCAATGATGGCTGCACGTGATTCCTTGCAGGTAACCATGGCTAACAGATGAGGAACAATGGTGTCATGCGCCATCTTCCTTTTAAAGTGTCCAGTCACTCAATCATGAAAGATTGATCTCCAGCCTTGTCCTCATCAACACCCACACCTGTGTTAATGTGTGTGACACCTGTGTGTCATTGAAATTATGTTAGCTGGTCCTTTTGTGGCAGGGCTGGAATGCAGTGGAAATGTGTTTTTGGTGATGAAGCTCATTTTCAAGGCAAAGAGGGAATTTGCAATTAATTGCACTTGAGCTGATCACTCCTCATAACATTCTGGAGTATATGCAAATTGCTATTATACAAACTGAAATGGCAGCATTTGTGAAAATGTAATATTTGTGTCATTCCCAAAACTTTTGGCCATGACTGTACACTACAACAACATGATGCATAAACATTTTCAAAACAAAACACACAAATGCACTCATTCACACATACACACACACACACACGCACACACGTATACACACTAGGGGTGGCACGGTCCTGGGAAAAAAACCGAACCGAACAATACGCCTGTTGCGGTGCAATACGCGTGTAGACCGCGGTTCGCCAAAAAGAAAAAAAGCCGAATGCCCGTATGAAACCACGTGGTTCTCTTTCGCGCGAAAGAATTGAAGTGACAGCGGAGTGTGGATGACAAGTGCAAATATGGCAAGTGACAGTGGAGAAGGCATGTCGTACATTGAGGATGCCCCCGCATCATTCAAATCAGGTGTGTGGGAACATTTTGGTTTCCCCATTAGGCCTACATATGATGACGCCGGCAAAAAATTGATTTAGAACTCATGTAGGCTGATAATTGTCAAAGCCTTTATTCACTCCCGTACAAGAAAAGCGAACGCGTTTTAACCCCTTCCATAAAGTTATGATAAACTCTACCTCTTTGCCAACAGTCACTTTGCCTACATCGGGTAAATAAATTATTAAATGTAGTGACTTATGGACCTCAGTTTTGCCTAGTGCCTTATTGACTAGATTTATCCAACCAAGTAGGAAACACTGAATGACAAGAACGAGTTGGCTATTTTTATAGCTCGAGTGGCCGACAGCAGACTAACGATTGATGCTTTTCTTGTATTGAGAATACACTGAAGAAGAAATCTTCAGCAAAATCTTGCTTCTTCCTATTAAGAACATAAAAGCTAAACAATACCTACAACATGTTTGACTGGACAGCGTGACAACCTCACAGGTATTTCAGTTTCTGTGTTTATGTAGGCTAGTCAATGCCCTTGTAGTGCAGATCTGATATGATGCCAATATTGGTAGCTTTCCAGCGTTTGTTTCATGCAGTTGTAAGCGAATGGTAATATTTTGCAGACAGTCGCGAGGTTTTTGAGGTATTCCCTGTGTCAATACATGCATTGATAGCACAGTTGACATGAATTGTATAGCTGTGCCTATAGCTTTCAATGGGATTTTGGCTAAGAACACGCGCAGAAAAATAGACTTTCTATTTTCTAACTGCAAGTAGGTCTCGCCTCTTGCCAGAAAACGTTGACAAACTGATTTTCTTGCAGAAGAATATGAAAATTAAGTGAACAGGGGATGTTTGTTTTAAACAGTGCAGTGATTGGTTTTATTGCAATATTTTATATTGGCTGTGTGTGTATTTTGTTATAAATCGTTATAAGAATACAGTGGCAGTGCAGATTAGATAACAAATCCAGCCATACGTTTCAAAACACTGCACTTTAATTTAAAAAAAAAATAAAAATACATCCTCACTGTCAGGAATTAGAAGAGTTTTTGATTCTGTTTTTGTATATAGGTGGTTGGTTGGTCGCCACATAAAAGTTTAAGTTTTAACACACACATCTGTTCAAAAGTAAGCTTTAAGAACTCATTTTCTTTCTTCCAATTATGAAAACTCTGTGGGCCCTATCATGCCGCGGCGCACTGTGCATTCGCGACGTGCGCATGGTGTCATTACTATTCTGTGCCAGCGCACCGTTCATTTTTATAGGCATAAAAATCACGTTGTCTAGATAGCAGATGACACTGCGCCATCACGGGTGTGTCCGCGAAAAGAAGAGGTGTGGTCTGTCGCAAAGCGTGCCAGATGCTATTATAAGGACGCAAAAATTAAATCCGCCAGTGACCAACAAAACCCTGGTCTGTCGTCAGTTGCGCATTGCTGAACAGCTATTTTATGGGCGCACAACGCTTTGGGATATAACGAGAGGGATCCCCCTCTTGATGAGTCGCTGTTAGGGGGCGATAGCTATCCACTAAAGGCATGGTTATTAACACATCATGCCAACAACAGGGCTTAAAACGTCTTCAAGCTCCAAAAAGATGTCCAATTGCATATGACTACGAATCTGATTATTTACTAAGTGCAACGACATAAACACTGATACATATTTTGAAATAATGCACATTTATTGAGCAATCCGTTTTTTAATAAACATACACGCATTGTTCATAACCAAAGGGAGCACACATTGTTCATAACCAAAGGGAAACAGTAAGTGTAAAAAAAAAGACTTAAATATCCATCCCAGAAGATTAACTACTCATGCACGAGCAGATCGGTCTTCAAAGAAAAACGCTCCTGATGGGAAACACGCCATTGTAATAGCAACAAGCCACGGACAAAGCTGGCTTTTAAATGGAATGAGAGTATAAACTCTGATTGGTTTATTGTATGTTACGCCCCGAACACACCTATGATTAATTAGGTAACTTAGGACCAACCCTTTTGAACCATGCGCCAGGTGTAATGTTCACTTTTCCCGTCGTCAAAATAGCATATTGTCTCGGGCAAAAGACACCTGGTTCCTCTAGATGCCACAAGATGGCAGCAAACGCTCGTGACACTTTGTATAAATACTGTAGTAAATAAAAAAGCTGTTAAAATCATCCATGTCTTCCCTCTTGCTGTTTCAAAATACTACCTGGCTTTTTATCAGAGATTGTTCATAAAATACGCTTATGTCAACTCAAACTCAGTTTGTGCATGATTATTTCATTCTAACTATAATTTTAACCTCTCTTAAATGCTTTAAAACTATGGTTATTTAAGGTAAATAGTATATGCCCAAATATAGAGTACTTTAAAGATTAAATAAAAAAAAAAAAAACGCAATACGTACCGAACCGCAGACCTCAAACCGCAATACGTACCGAACCGCGACTTTTGTGAACCGTGCCACCCCTAATACACACACACACACACACACACGGTTGTACATGAGTTAGGAGAAACAGCATCTCACCTTCAACCAGGAGACTGAAGGAGTGTTTGGAGCGGAGCGTTCCCATGGCAACCTCACACTCGTATAGGCCGGAGTCCGAGTAGTGCAGACGCTCAAACACAGGCTCCCCTCGTAGAGTCAGGTTGTCCTAAACACACACACACACACAGTCATCACCAACTACTATAGGCAGACGCTCAAACACAGGCTCCCCTCGCAGAGTCAGGTTGTCCTAAACACACACACACACACACACACACACACACCTTGGTCCAGGAGACGGAGAGCTTGCTGGAGGCGTCAGTCACACACACACACACACACACACTCACTCACCTTGGTCCAGGAGACGGAGAGCTTGCTGGAGGCGTCAGTCACACACACACACACACACACACACACACACACACACACACACACACACACACACACACACACACACTCACTCACTCACTCACCTTTGTCCAGGAGATGGAGAGCTTGCTGGAGGCGTCGG
>CM050203.1:932500-942500 GCA_027475355.1 Coilia nasus
GAGAGAGAGAGAAAGAGAGGGAGAGAGAGAGAGAGACAGAAAGATATAGATATAGAGAGAGAGGGGGTGAGAGAGGGAGATATATATATATATATATATATATATATATATATATATATATATATATATATATATATATATATATATATATATATATATAGAGAGAGAGAGAGAGAGAGAGAGAGAGAGAGGAGAGAGAGAGAGAGAGAGAGAAAGACAGAGACAGAGAGAGAAAGAGGGAGAGAGAGAGGGGGGGGTGGGTGTTTACAGTGCTCTGACAGAGACTGAAGGGCTGAGATGTCGTCAATACGGGCGTCTGGATCCATCTGCTGCTAGACCCCCGCACAGACACACACACACACCGCTCTGCTTCACTAATGAGTCCCTCTCAGGCCCACTGCCCAGCCCGACCTTTGACCTCTAACTCCAGCCACCCGCATGCTTCGCTGTGACCTCCGCCCACCCACACACACACGCACACACACAGCCCACCCCCCCACACACAGCACGCCTTCGCAACAAAAGACAGACAACTTTCCGCCTTCGCAACTAAAGACAGACAACTAAAGACACATCTTTCCATCCGTCCACCCACCAGGGGCGAGAAGAGCGAGGCGTCACTGGGAGACGTGACTGTGTCTTGGGCCGAGCACGTCTCCCTCGCCCCCACTTCCTGTATCGACCCCTCCTCCAATCCACCGCCACCAGGAAGTCAATACACAGCACACAACAGCCAATCAACAACTCACGCCTTAGCAACGAGACAGACACAGGCCTAGTAGAGGTCGTACACGACAAGTTCTTACATACCAGTGATTTCCCTGTTGGCTACTGTTGCTATCTATATTCCACTCCTCCATCTCCACTCCACTCCACCCCCTCAGTAACCCCCCCCCAATGGCGCTGGTTGTCGCGGTAACCTCTCTGCTCCACTCACCGTTGTTAGTTTGCCTGTCTCCACGGCAGCGGGGTTGTTTGTGAGCTCCACGGCCTCCGGGGATTCTGGGATGGAAAGGAGAGATGGCTAAGTGAATTCATATTTAATTACCACGTGTGTGTGTGGTGCAGGGACTGACTGAAGCCCTCTCAGTGAAGGCTTTGGGATTGGCAGCCATTACTAAACAACATGGGGGTGCTGTCAATGTCGAACGACAAAACAGTGAATGACCGATAAGAATGTTACATCTGTCGGCATATCCCTCCCCTACATCAATCCACCCCAGTAATACCCCCCACCCAACCTCCTGTTTAATCATAGACCTGTTTCACACTGTTTTGTTTCACACTGTTTTGACCACAAATACAATGTTATAGCTAGCTGTACTCAGTGTAACAGTTATAGCTAGCTGTACTCAGTGTAACAGTTATGGCTAGCTGTATTCAGTGTAACAGTTATGGCTAGCTGTATTCAGTGTAACAGTTATGGCTAGCTGTATTCAGTGTAACAGTTATAGCTAGCTGTACTCAGTGTAACAGTTATAGCTAGCTGTATTCAGTGTAACAGTTATGGCTAGCTGTATTCAGTGTACCAGTTATAGCTAGCTGTACTCAGTGTACCAGTTATAGCTAGCTGTACTCAGTGTAAAAGTTATAGCTAGCTGTACTCAGTGTAACAGTTATGGCTAGCTGTATTCAGTGTAAAAGTTATAGCTAGCTGTACTCAGTGTAACAGTTATAGCTAGCTGTATTCAGTGTACCAGTTATAGCTAGCTGTACTCAGTGTACCAGTTATAGCTAGCTGTACTCAGTGTAACAGTTATAGCTAGCTGTATTCAGTGTAACAGTTATAGCTAGCTGTACTCACTGTGTACGAGCACTGTAACGGAATGCTCCTTGATGTCGGAGGTCATGACCATCATGCAGGTGAAGACCTTCTGGTCGGACAGGACGGCGTTGGTGATCAGGAGGCTGTTGTCGTCGGCGATGGACACTCGCTCCTTGAACTGCTCTGGCGCGGTGATGGTGGCATTCTCTCCCTTCTTACGCACCAAGAGATCTCCAGCATTGCCGTCCTCATTCTTAGCAACACACACACACACACACACACACACGGGATGAGTGAATGCATGGGTGGATAGATGAATAGGTGAATGGACAGACAGCTAGAAAAAAACATCATAATTGCAGTAATGAATCTGTGTTACTGAGGGAAAAAAGAGGAATGTGTGTTACTGAGGGAAGGAGAGGGATGTGTGTTACTGAGGGAAAAAGACGGATGTGTGTTACTGAGGGAAGGAGAGGGATGTGTTACTGAGGGAAAAAGAGGGATGTGTGTTACTGAGGGAAAAAGAGGGATGTGTGTTACTGAGGAAAAAAGAGGGATGTGTGTTACTGAGGGAAAGGAGAGGGATGAGTTACTGAGGGAAAAAGAGGGATGTGTGTTACTGAGGGAAAGGAGAGGGATGAGTTACTGAGGGAAGGAGAGGGATGTGTTACTGAGGGAAAGGAGAGGGATGAGTTACTGAGGGAAAAAGAGGGATGTGTTACTGAGGGAAAGGAGAGGGATGAGTTACTGAGGGAAGGAGAGGGATGTGTGTTACTGAGGGAAAGGAGAGGGATGAGTTACTGAGGGAAAAAGAGGGATGTGTGTTACTGAGGGAAGGAGAGGGATGTGTTACTGAGGGGAAGGAGAGGGATGTGTTACTGAGGGAAGGAGAGGGATGTGTGTTACTGAGGGAAGGAGAGGGATGAGTTACTGAGGGGAAGGAGAGGGATGAGTTACTGAGGGAAGGAGAGGGATGTGTGTTACTGAGGGAAGGAGAGGGATGTGTGTTACTGAGGGAAGGAGAGGGATGAGTTACTGAGGGAAAGGAGAGGGATGAGTTACTGAGGGAAAGTAGAGGGATGTGTGTTACTGAGGGAAAGGAGAGGGATGAGTTACTGAGGGAAAAAGAGGGATGTGTTACTGAGGGAAAAAGAGGGATGTGTGTTACTGAGGGAAGGAGAGGGATGTGTTACTGAGTGAAAGTAGAGCTTTGTGTTATTGTGGCCTGTTTCATGTATACGGTGTAGTGGCAAACAAGGTTCATTTACACAGTGGGGGGGGACATGTTTGGTGAAATCCTCCAGCTTTGTCTTGGTTGGCACACACTTACGTATTTCCACTTGATGAGGAAGGCCTCCTGTGAGTCTGGGCTGCAGGGCAGACTGATGGTGCCGCCATACTGGCCTATCACCGTCTCCGTCCCACTCACTGCAACACAGCACATTACACAGGGACATTAGTAAACAACAACAACAACAACATCTCTCACTGCAGCAGAGCACATTCACACAGGGACATTAGTAAACAACAACAACATCTCATTCACACAGGCCACACGCTTTGACTGAATTACAGCTGTCTGTGTGAGGGATGGAGGGGCTACCCATGGGAGGCAGGTCAAGCAGCTGTGAAGTACATGAGCGCAACAACAGTAACCTCTCTCACTGCAACACAGCACATATATGCGCCTCAGTCAGGCCAGAGTAAGCATCATCTCTCCCAGCAGCCAGTAATGGCTGACTGCTCCATGATCCAAGAATAGACAGAAACAGCAGCGACAGCAGAGACAGATGCATTTAAGCTACATTAGCTAGCCGTATGCTTAAGTTACATTAACTAGCTGCACACATAAGCTACATTAGCTAGCCGCACATATAAGCTACATTAGCTAGCCGCATGCTTAAGCTACATTAGCTAGCCGCATGCTTAAGCTACATTAACTAGCTGCACACATAAGCTACATTAGCTAGCCGCACATATAAGCTACATTAGCTAGCCGCACATATAAGCTACATTAGCTAGCCGCATGCTTAAGCTACATTAACTAGCTGCACATATAAGCTTCATTAGCTAGCCGGTCGCTTTGGCTCAATTACAGCTGTCCATATGAGGGATGGCGGGGCTATGCATGGGAGGGAGGTCAAGCCCCCATGAGGGGCATGAGCGCATGCTTGGGGCTTCTGTAGTATTTCGGAGGCTTTATCTGTTGGGCATTTAAGTGTTTCTGTGCCGCTATCTGCCCAGAGATATTTCACCATGCTGGCGTGCTGCTATCTGGCCTGCCGTATTTCATGAGTCCTGAGGTGGACACCACCATGGCTGAGCCTTAGGCTAACGGGCTAACGTGCTAACGTGCTGATGTGGGGAGATCCTGGAGTAACGTGACGCTTTGGCATCTGTGCTAACGTGACAGGATGGGGTGCTGGGATGGCGCTGGGGTAACGTGACAGAATGGGGTACTGTGATAGGGTAACAGGATGGGGTACTGTGATGATATTGGGGTAACAGAATGGGGCAAGTACTGTCATGGGTTGGGGTGACAGACAGTCACTAACACACACACACCTTCTTTTATAGTCAGTCCCACACACGCCTTTTGCAGACTCCTTTTCCTATGCTAGACACACACACACACACACACACACACACACACACACACACACACACACTCCTTTTCCTATGCTAGACACACAATATGACACACACACGAGAACAGGCTGACACACACACACACACACACACACTCCTGTTCCTATGCTAGACACAAGATAAGACAGACACAAGCGCACACACACACACACACATCTCTTCCTATGCTAGACACAAGATGAGACACAGACACAAGCACAAGCACAAGCACAAGCACACACACACACACCTTTTCCTACGCTAGACACAAGATGAGACACACACACACACACACACACACACACACACACACAAGATCACACACACATACACACACACACACACAAACACACACACACACACACACCTTTTCCTATGCTAGACACAAGATGAGACACACACACACAAGATCACACACACACACGCACAAACACACACCTTTTCCTATGCTAGACACAAGATGAGACACACACACACAAGATCACACACACACACGCACACCTTTTCCTATGCTAGACACAAGATGAGACACACACACATACAAGATCACACACACACACACACACACACACCTTTTCCTATGCTAGACACAAGATAAGACACACACACACACACAAGATCACACACACACACATACACACGAGATCACAGAGACACGCGTAACGGCTGTTAACATTCCTGTCTGTGATCCTGCTGATAAAGAGGCTTACCGTGAGGAGAGGTAACTCCCGTGCAGATAGGCCATTCAACATCAATATGACACACACACACACACACACACCACAGACAGGCCATTCTACATCAATATGACTCATCCCCCCAAACACACACACACACACACACTCACACCAACACATGTGCGTACAAGCCTGCACACACACACTCGCACACGCCACAGATAGGCCATTCTACATCAATATGACACACACACACACACACACACACACACACACACACACCACAGATAGGCCATTCTACATCAATATGACACACACACACACACACACGCCACAGATAGGCCATTCTACATCAATATGACTGCTCCCCTCATAAGTGTGTTCCTGTGCGCTAATGAGGCTGGCTATGTGCACACTGGCTGGCTATGTACACACTGGCTGGCTATGTGGATGCTGGCTGGCTATGTGCACACTGGCTGGCTATGTACACACTGGCTGGCTATGTGCACACTGGCTGGCTATGTGCACACTGGCTGGCTATGTGGATGCTGCTATCTGAGACTGGTTTGAATAGAGCGCTGAGTCAGGCAGCTGCTTTGAATAGTGAAATAAGGGAGAGGCTGCAATGCTTAAGGAGCACACAGCAGCATGGGAGTCTCTCACACACACACACACACACACACACACACACACACAATAACACCACCAGCCCCCTCCACACGCCATGGCATCATGCAGGGTGCACCCGACCGCACACTTCACAGCCTCCCTGCTCATGGAGTTCGTCGCCCGACACCTCTGATGTTTCACTGCACTACTTCAACAGCAAGCCACCTGATAAGGAGGTCATGTGGAGGCTGTGTGTGTGTGTGTGTGTGTGTGTGTGTGTGCGTGCGTGTGTTTTAGAGGAGTTGCCTTGGTAACATCCTTACCCCCCACCCCCCCAAGGGCCCTTGCTAAGATGAAGCCGTAAGCTCCATGGTACTGGCAGATCACATCAGTGGAGTGTGTGTGTGTGTGTGTGTGTGTGTGTGTGTGTGTGTGTGGTTGTAGTGGTGATGGGGAGAGAGAGAAGCCAGACTAGCACAGCAAACACAGAGACGCAGAGAGAGAGAGAGAGAGAGAGAGAGAGAGAGAGAGAGAGAGGGAGAGAGCGAGAGAGAGGGGGAGAGAGAGAGAGAGAGAGAGCAAGAGAAAGAGAGAGAGAGAGAGAGAGGGAGTGTGTGTGTGTGTGTGGGGGGGGGGGGGGGGTGCCAGGTGAGCATCTACAGGTGTGTGTGTGACTCTCAGTTGGCCGTTGAAGGGTTCAGCAGAGTCAAACTGTCACAACACACCAACAAACCCCAATCCTGCCCATTGTGTGTGTGTGTGTGTGTGTGTGGCCTGAATGCCTGTGTGAGTGTCCGGTGACCTGTGGAGTGTGTGTGTGTGTGTGTGTGGTGTGTCACGCACACTCAACAAAGGCCTAAGCTCTCCGATTACACCCTCTGGGGGAGTGTGTGTGTGTGTGTGTGTGTGTGTGTGTTAGGGCTCATTCATAGCAAACACTCTCCATATACAGCGCATGCCTGTTTTCTCTCCGTATTCTAGAATGCACGTTACCAAATGAGACTTCACACCGCAGGCGTGATCTGCGCGTATTCGGTCCCTATACACACACGTTGCACACACATACACACACACATACACACACATACACACACGTTGCACACGGGTACGTGCTGTACACACTCAAGCCGGTGTGAATTAGCCCTTACACACCAGCTTCCCCTGAGACCTTTACTTCTGCCCACCGCTCTCACCCAACACACACACACACACACACACACACACACACACACAACTAGCCTACACTCAAACACTGACACCTGCATTTTGGTCGTTACATTACCTGACACTTGGCAGTTTACTACTGTGTGTGTGTGTGTGTGTGTGTGTGTGTGTGGTGTTACCGGCCCCCCTCTCCTGTGTGTGAGTGTTCCTCATGTTTTGCTTAGTTGCCGTTTGCCTGTGTGTGTGTGTATATGGCCAATGCGTGTGTGTGTGTGTGTGGGGCCAATGTGTGTGTGTGTGTGTGTATGTGTGGCCAGTGTGTGTGTGTGTGTGTGTGTGGGGCCAATGTGTTTGTGTGTGCGTATGTGTGTGCATGTGTGTGTGTGTGTGTGCATGAGTGTGGCCAGTGTCCTTGTGTGCCAATGCTATCTGAATGGCTCTGAAGATGCTCATTCTGCTGCACTCTGACACACACTCTACACACATACACATACACTCACACACACTCTACACACACACACACACACACATTCACATCCTCCTCTCCTCTTTAGTGTCTCAAGGGTTTGAGGTCCGGAAGGTCTAACACACACACACACACACACAGGCATGAGGTAAAGTGCAGTCACACACACACATACACACACACACGGTAAGTGCCCTTACACACACACATCCATTAAGCTGAATTATGTAGCCATGGAGAGGGGGCCCAGGGGACCCACGCCCACCCTTCAACCCCCACCCCCCCCCCCCCACTGCCATCAGCATCATCCAACCACTTCCTCCCCCAAACTACACTAGTGCAAGATGGCGGCAGTCTGGCTGCTATCTATCTGAGTAATCGTGTTAAAGAGCAGCGTTTGTGTGTGTGAGGGTGTGTGTGTGAGGGTGTGTGAGTGACTGTGTGTGAGTATGTGTGGGTGTGAGTGTGTGTGCACGAGTGTGTGTGTGTGAGTGTGCGCGAGTGTGTGTGTGCGTGAGTGTGTGCGCGACTGTGTGTGTGTGTGTGTGAGTGCGAGTGTGTGTGAGAGTGTGTGTGTGTGAGTGTGCGCGAGTGTGTGTTTGTGTGAGTGTATGTGTGAGTATGTGAGAGTGTGTGTGAGAGTGAGAGTGTGTGTGGGTGTGTGAGTGTGCGCAAGTGTGTGTGTGTGTGTGTGTGTGTGCACGAGTGTGTGTTTGTGTGAGTGTGTGTGAGTGCGAGTGTGTGTGAGAGTATGTGTGAGAGTGTGTGAGTGCGAGTGTGTGTGAGAGTGAGAGTGTGTGTGTGAGTGTGTGTGTGTGAGTGCGAGTGTGTGTGAGAGTATGTGTGTGTGAGAGTGTGTGTGAGTATGTGTGAGCGTGTGTGAGTGCAAGTGTGTGTGAGAGTGTGTGTGAGAGTGAGAGTGTGAGTGTGTGTGAGAGTGTGTGTGAGTGCGAGTGTGTGTGAGTGTGTGAGAGTGAGAGTGTGAGTGAGTATGTGTGAGTGTGAGTGTGTGAGAGTGAGAGTGAGTATGTGTGAGTGTGTGTGTGAGTGCGAGTGTATGTGTGAGTATGTGTGAGTGTGTGTGTGTGTGAGTGCGAGTGTGTGTGAGAGTGAGAGTGTGTGTGAGTGTGAGTGTGTGAGAGTGTGTGTGTGTGAGTGTGTGTGTGTGAGTGTGTGTGTGTGTGAGAGTGTGTGTGTGTGAGTGTGTGTGTGTGTGAGAGTGTGTGTGAGTATGTGTGTGTGTGTGTGTGTGTGTGTGTGTGTGTGTGTGAGAGTATGTGTGAGTGTGTGTGTGTGTGAGTATGTGTGAGTGTGTGTATGAGTGCGAGTGAGTGTGAGTGAGAGTGTGTGTGAGTGAGAGTGTGTGTGAGAGTGTGTGTGAGTGTGTGTGTGAGTGTGTGTGTGGATGCGAGTGTGTGTGAGAGTGTGTGTGAGTGCGAGTGTGTGTGAGTGTCTGTGTGTGTGAGAGTGTGTGTGAGTGCGAGTGTGTGTGAGAGTGTGTTAGGGCAGCATGGGTCATCTGTTGGTGGCGTCTGTGGAGTGATCTTATTGGCTGACGCAGACGTCATCCTTCCTTCCCGGAATGTCACCGGGACCTGGGCCCGCCCACAGAACATGCAATGCATCATGGGAGACCAGCGGACCTGACAGCACATGAGCTCATCCTCCAGGAGCAGCACACACACACATACACACACACATACAAACACACACATACCACACACACTCTAGCATACAAACACACACACACACACACACACACACACTCCAGCATACGGAGTAGCACACACACACACATACCACACACTCTAGCATACAAACACACACACACACACACACACACATACCACACACACTCTAGCATACGGAGTAGCACACACACACACATACCACACACTCTAGCATACAAACACACACACACACACACACACACACACACACACACACACACATACCACACACACTCTAGCATACGGAGTAGCACACACACACACATACACCACACACACTCTAGCATACAAACACACACACACACATGTACACAGAATATAAAATGATGCTCTGCTCTTTACCACACAGTCAAAATAACACAGTGTGGTGTTTCTACCGGACGCACTAACAGCATGCTGTATTAACACACAGCGCATTAACACACAGCCTATTAGCAGCATGCTGTATTAACACACAGCGTATTAACACAGCGTATTAGCAGCATGCTATATGAACACACAGCGTATTAGCAGCATGCTATATGAACACACAGCGTATTAACACACAGCGTATTAACACACAGCGTATTAACACACAGCGTATTAGCAGCATGCTATATGAACACACAGCGTATTAACACAGCGTATTAGCAGCATGCTATATGAACACACAGCGTATTAGCAGCATGCTATATGAACACACAGCGTATTAACACACAGCGTATTAACACACAGCGCACTAACACACAGCGTATTAACACACAGCGTATTAGCAGCATGCTATATGAACACACAGCGTATTAACACACAGCGTATTAGCAGCATGCTATATGAACGCACAGCGTATTAACACACAGCCCATTAACAGCATGCTGTATTAACACACAGCACATTAACACACAGCGCATTAACAGCATGCTATATGAACACACAGAGCATTAGTGCAGTGGTGGCCTAGCGGCTAGGGCATCGGACCTGTGAC
>CM050203.1:952500-957500 GCA_027475355.1 Coilia nasus
TGTGTGTGTGTGTGTGTGTGACTGATAGTGGGTCTTTGTGTGTTTTGGGGGTGTCTCTGTGTGTGTGTGTGTGTGTGTGTGTGTGTGTGTGTGTGTGTGTGTGTGTGACTGATAGTGGGTCTTTGTGTGTTTTGGGGGTGTCTCTGTGTGTGTGTGTGTGTGTGTGTGTGTGTGTGTGTGTGTGTGTGTGTGTGTGTGTGACTGATAGTGGGTCTTTGTGTGTTTTGGGGGTGTCTCTGTGTGTGTGTGTGTGTGTGTGTGTGTGTGTGTGTGTGTGTGTGTGTGTGTGTGTGTGTGACTGATAGTGGGTCTTTGTGTGTTTTGGGGGTGTCTCTGTGTGTGTGTGTGTGTGTGTGTGTGCGCGCGTGTGTGTGTGTGTGTGTGATTTCTATTCACTTCATTGCTTTTGCCTTTCACATTTATGATGGCAGTCGTTTAGCCCCTCCCCAACAACCCTGCCACACACACACACACACACACACACACACACACACACACACACACACACACACACACTCACACACACACTCACACACACTCACACACACACTCCTCTGTTTCATGTAGGTCAGCTGGATTAAGTAGCCTACATACCAGGGCTACAAAGAATCTGAGCACAACATCAACCCCTTATACGCACTTACGCCCTTATACGCACTTAAGCCCTTATACGCACTTACGCCCTTATACGTACTTAAGCCCTTATACGCACTTACGCCCTTATACGCACGTACGCCCTTATACGTACTTAAGCCCTTGTACGCACTTACGTCCTTATACGCACTTAAGCCCTTATACGCACTTACGCCCTAATACGTACTTAAGCCCTTATACGCACTTACGCCCTTATACGTACTTAAGCCCTTATACGCACTTACGCCCTTATACGCACATACGCCCTTATACGTACTTAAGCCCTTATACGCACTTACGCCCTTATACGCACTTACGCCCTTATACGTACTTAAGCCCTTATACGCACTTACGCCCTTATACGCACTTAAGCCCTTATACGCACTTAACCCCTTATACGCACTTAAGCCCTTATACGTACTTACGCCCTTATACGCACTTACGCCCTTATACGCACTTACGCACTTATACGTACTTACGCCCTTTTGCACAAATGCATACATATAAGAGTGTGCATAAGGTACTGTGTGTACTATACTATATCTATATACCCACCAATATATATATATATGTGTGTGTGTGTGTGTGTGTGTGTGTGTGTGTGTGTGTGTGTGTGTGTACTATACTATATCCATATACCCACAAATATATATATATATGTGTGTGTGTGTGTGTGTGTGTGTGTGTGTTTATGTGCTTGGTTGTGCTGCATTAGTATGGTTGGGTGTGGTTGTGGTGAGTGTGTGTGTGTGTCTGTGTGTGTGTGTGTGTGTGTGTGTGTGTCTGTGTGGTAGTTGTGTTGTGGTGTGTGTGTATGTCTGGAGAGGGGCAGCACAGTAGTCTTTCCGATGCTGTGGGTGTGGCTGGCTAAAGCCACCAGCACTCTTCATTCAAATGATTATTCACTCACATCTGTATCTCACACACACACACAACAGAAGGATAGAGAGATGGAAAGAGATAGATAGATAGAGAGAGATAGACAGAGAGACAGGCAGAGAGAGAGAGAGAAAGAGAGAGGCAGAGAGAGACAGGCAGAGAGAGAGAGAGAGAAAGAGAGAGATAGAGAGAGAGAAAGAGAGAGATAGAGAGAGAGAGAGAAAGAGAGAGGCAGAGAGAGAGAGAAAGAGAGAGATAGAGAGAGAGAGAAAGCCAGAGAGAGACACACAATCACACACACACACACTGCTGCCCTGCAAAGCCAAAAAAATGTCATAAAAAAACTACATATTAATATTAATATTCATGTCAAAATTGAGTTTAGACTGGAAATTGACTTTATAACACATCCTTTGTCTAAATTCCTTGCTACATAGAAGTATCACCACTATGGTTTTTATCATGTTTACAGACATTCACCCCCCCCCCCCCACACACACACACACACATACATACAGAGGCTCCACACATATTCTGACATGTTGTCTCTTTGAATAATTCAGTGCACCTTTACTCAGATGGGGAGACTGTAACCGCAGGATGAAGGAGTTGGTCGGATGACATCATCTTTAGTGGCCGTCAGTAACGCCATTATGGAGGATGGGGAGTTGCGGCCAAGGGGGTAGGAGCATAGGCGGAGGTTGAAGCACCCAGGGGCGTCAATAGACCTATTACTGTACTGGGGCACAGAGAATTAATGCGAGCGCACAAGCAAAACATTTTTAGCAGCTATTTATCATTAAAAAAAAAACATAAATTCTATTCAATCATATCAGATTATGTTGATATGCTCATCAAACATTGTAGATGTAAGATAGCAATCTCCAGAAATGTGTGGGAGGTCAGTTACATGAATCAACAACGATAATAGACATATGCCAGTTAGCTAAAAGACAGCAGCTAACGTCTCCAGTTTGCTACTTGAATTTACAGCCAGAACTAGCTTGCATGACAGCTGCCTCATACACTAAAGGTAAAAAGTTTTAACATTTAAATGGAAATGGCGACACAGAGGTGAAAACAAACAACAATGATGAGCAGTTTACCCGTGAGACAGGTGGAAAGAAATAGCGCTCAGACACAGTTGTTAGACCTTACGTCCCGAAGTTGTTTCTGAAGTGAGCACAGGACCCCAATCACAGCCAAAGTCGCGTGAATAAATTGCCATATTAATTAGCCATGTGCGCAATGCGCATTGTGTATGGAGTAAATAAAGTAGCAATACGTTTGCATATTGTAGCTATGTGCGCATTCTGTAGATTATTCCATGTAGACCTAAAACTCTAAAGTGATTTTTTTTACTGGTGAAATGTGTACTGGGGCACTACAGACCAGTACTGGGGCACGTGCCCCAGTAAAATATGTCTGGCGACGCCCCTGGAAGCACCCATGGGGAAATCCCAACCCGGAAAGGGCCCAATAGCCTTTAGCATTCCGTTGACTTCATTCATTTTAGCGTCACTCTGAAATCAAATAACTTCACATGAGAAGCACTCTGTATTTGATACTTGATATTGGCATTGTTGTAAACTGGAGAGGACACAGCACAACATATTTGCTTCGATTGGAAATCTGTTGTGTTATTGCCTTGTAAGAAACGTTTATCTGAAATTATGCTAAAAATGACGTCACAAATCATGCGCCAGCTAGTGAGTTTCTGTCGCACAGGAGAAAATTTACCGTACTGTTTGGATAACGAGCCGTAGCCATAGTCATGACCGTTTACTTTTCCATTCATGTTGGGCAAACATTTACATCAGTTAAAGGTGTAGTCCTCAGGTGCCAGTGTAGCGCCCCCACTGGTCTGAGTTACCGCAAGGGACCAATGATGACAAAGGGGGACGCTATTAAAGTTTATCTATTATTCTCTTTTCTATCTTTGTGTTATTCAGTTAGTGAAACGTTTGGGCCTGTTCTAAGCTCGACTACTAGAGGGGAAGAAAAAGTATGTTGACAATTTAATGTAAGACCACAACAGTTTAAAAGTATATAATAAATAAGGATAATACAGCTCTTAAAAAGTAAAGTATCAAATAAATATCAAAAATCTCAAATGTCCATAAAAAGTAAATAAATAATAAGGTGAAGGAGTGAGTGTGTGTGTTAGTAGTAGAGTGCCTTTATTGATCCCAAAGGAAATTAAGGATGTGAAGACTGTTGAAGACTGTTGTCAGTGTGTGTGTCTTATCTCCAGATTCCAGGGGAAATTCAAAGTTCTGGAAGGGATGGTCAGGTGGGCAGTCGAGGGGTTCAGTCACTGGGTCTGGCTCGCCATCAAATATTCTTATACACCAAAAAAAAAAAAAAACAATCTGCACACGGCTATAATTCTATTTTTGGATCACATATTGTCAACTGATCAACTACTGGTTACTGTATATACAATTCAATATTCAGTACACACAATTCAATATTCAGTACAATGCATTCTAAAACATGGTGAAGGCATAGCACACCGCTATGTTAACAAGGATGGCAACAGAGAGAAACGTGCTAGTCTGTCCAACATTCCATTCCATTACAGTTTCTCCTCTGTATCTTGGAAGATGCAAGACTTCATTATTTCAAAATGAATAACAAATTTGTAACACAGGACAGTTTTAAACGTCTTCTGGGTCCATCTCAACTTACAAAAGTTGAAAATTTGTCATTCATTTTTTTTTTTAATTATTTTTTTATTCATTTTGAAATAATGAAGTCTTGCATCTTCCAAGATACAAAGGAGAAAAATCATCCTTCTTGTTTTAGTGGTAAGTTTAAAAGACAGCATCTATGATGGTATGGGGGTCCAGTAGTGCCTTGGTTATGGGGTGCTTATTCATGTGTAGAATTCAAATTAATGCTGAATGATATATAAGTTTTGAACAGCACAAGATGGCACTCACACATTATATTTTGAGGGTAGACCTTAAATATTACCAGATAATGAGGTCAAACTGCATTCTATACAAAATTCCAACAGTGTGGCTCCATCATAAGGGCAACCAGACGCTAAAATGGCCGGCGTGCTGACCAGATCTGTCACATTTTAAGCATAATAACAATGCTGTCTTTTATTGACACTGTCCCAACTTTTTTGACACACGTTGCTGGCCTAAAATTTTAAATGACCATAAATATCCCATACAACAAGAAAAAAATCCAGTTTCAATAACTGATATGTTACCCTTGGACTATTCTCAAAAACATATATTGCTTGTATGATTTGAGAATAATAGCATTTCTTTTTTATTTACATTTAACAGAATGTCCCAACTTCATCGGAATTGGGGTTGTATATCCATTTATCAAGGCTAATTTCTACATTAATATAACACAACACAATATCAAAACATTATCTAAACTAGAAGGAAACAGTGACAAGAGACAATCTCCGATTGTTTTTTTCGACATAACACACTAGCTTAGCAGCTCATGTGCATCATATT
>CM050203.1:962500-972500 GCA_027475355.1 Coilia nasus
GCATTCTCGTCTGTCAGGCAACAAATTTTCACCCACGTGACACCGGCAGCGTGGATAGCATCTTCTGGAGTGCCTAATCCATCCTCTTCCAAATCCTCCACCATGCAGCCTCACCCCTCTTCCTCTCCTTCTCCCTGTTGTTGTCCATTTTCTTGTCCTTCCATTGTCAGACATTGTAACTTCGTTATATACTTTCCAGTAGATTGTTCATGAGATGCTCCCTTGAGCTCATTCAGAAAACTGTTGATCATTGGTTTCTCAACTCTCTTCATTAGAAAAAGTCTAGATTCAAGCAATTTAACAATTTAGATCATATTTTCAAATGTCTTATGGAAATGTATAGAAATGTGCTTGACATGTTATGATAGCTTGGTAAATCATTTTGCATGTTAAGACTTATATGATGAACTATAGCCTAAATGTTTTGGGGAGTGAGACTATTTGATAGATTCCCATAACAAAGCATTTTGATTAGCATGACAAAAGCAATTGATAATGTACGAAAAAACTGAGAATTGTACACAATCATTTGCATGAATGGACAAAAGCATTTGCAATTTGTTTAATGCAATGAGAAACTGCCTTTTTCATCTGCACAAATGGCATGGTGATGTGACAATTGAACAAGAACTTTTGAGAATTTCAAGTCTGATGTGAGAAATGTACCAAACCAATTGAGAAAAACTGTAATTGTCGTGTAGTAGTCTAGTCTGCTATCGAAGAAAACCGTTAAAACACAACCGCTGTATACTGCAAGATACATTGTAACATTGACTGCGAAGATTTCCCAGAGCGCACCTACCATTGTCACTCACACACACACACACACACACACATTGACTCTGAATTACTGGAAACTTCATTAGGCTTCAATTTAACAGTTTTGTATATGCGATCGCTGTAATTTGGGCAGCTTGATGTGGTGTTGGGTGAAAACCGGGACATTTTTGCGTCCCGACGGGCTTTTGTCGGGACTCGGGACACGCGACTAAAAATCGGGACTGTCCCGGTCAAACCGGGACGTCTGGTCACCCTAGGCTAGTAGCGAATAGGAGCGTTTGGGCATGTAGCCCTAGTAGGCTAGTAGCGAATAGAAGCATTTGGGCATGTAGCTCTAGTAGGCTAGTAGCAAATAGGAGCGTTTGGGCATGTAGCCCTAGTAGGCTAGTAGCGAATAGGAGCGTTTGGGCATGTAGCTCTAGTAGGCTAGTAGCAAATAGGAGCGTTTGGGCATGTAGCCCTAGTAGGCTAGTAGCGAATAGGAGCGTTTGGGCATGTAGCCCTAGTAGGCTAGTAGCGAATAGGAGCGTTTGGGCATGTAGCTCTAGTAGGCTAGTAGCGAATAGAAGCGTTTGGGCATGTAGCTCTAGTAGGCTAGTAGCGAATAGGAGCGTTTGGGCATGTAGCCCTAGTAGGCTAGTAGCGAATAGGAGCGTTTGGGCATGTAGCTCTAGTAGGCTAGTAGCGAATAGGAGCGTTTGGGCATGTAGCTCTAGTAGGCTAGTGGCGAATAGGAGCGTTTGGCATGTAGCCCTAGTAGGCTAGTAGCGAATAGGAGCGTTTGGGCATGTAGCTCTAGTAGGCTAGTAGCGAATAGGAGCGTTTGGGCATGTAGCTCTAGTAGGCTAGTAGCGAATAGGAGCGTTTGGGCATGTAGCCCTAGTAGGCTAGTAGCGAATAGGAGCGTTTGGGCATGTAGCTCTAGTAGGCTAGTAGCGAATAGGAGCGTTTGGGCATGTAGCCCTGGTAGGCTAGTAGCGAATAGGAGCGTTTGGGCATGTATCCCTGGTAGGCTAGTAGCGAATAGGAGCCTGTGGCTCCTGGGGGCCACCCCCATGCTGTGCTAGTGTCCGTGAAAGAGGGGGAGACCGCCAAAGTTTTTGCTAAATAACTCGATGACCGTTTCACTCAACAAAATCATTTTTTTCTGATATGTCAGTGTTATGGAGGAGTATCGACACAATCCATACACACTCACTTGTAGCGTAGCCCCACCTAGTGAAATGGGTAAAGCAAAACTTGGGATTTTGAATTGCCAATATCTTGGACCGAGAAGGTGGGAACTGCACAAAATATGTCATGCATGATCAGCACCACTTCTAAAAGCACAACTAGCAATGTACAAAATGACATTTTTCCTATTATCTGGAGAACTCCATTGAACCTCAAACACTGGTCGACGCCCACTTCCAACAAAAACAATTTCCATCAATTTTTAAAATGATGAAAGAGAACATAAACAAACTCTTGTGTGTGCTTCTGTGCTTTATGAAATACTGTATGTACATTCATGGATTACTGGAGGAGGGCGTGGGTGTGCATATGCTTCTGTGCTATATGAAATATGTACATTTATGGATTCTTGGCCGCTATGAACTCTGGGTATTCTACTGGGGAGAGTTGTCTCAGGGGTGGAGATAAGCTCTCTCTCAAACACACACGTTCACATGCGGACACACGCGCACACACACACACACACTCAGCTGTCTTTGTTCAGTTTGTGCCAAACAAGCATCTCCTTCTCCTTGTCACACAAACTCAATACAGAAGGCAGAACCTCTTTTCTTTATGTCACCGCTCGATGCGCAGGATTCACACACACACACACACACACACACACACACAAGCGTACAGAAGGCAGAACCTGTTTTCTTTGTGTGTTCCTTCGATAGGCATGATTCACACACACCCATGCTGACACACGTACACACACATAAGACTCTGTGTCGATTGGCATGATTCACACACACCCATGCTGACACACATACATACACATAAGACTCTGTGTCGATTGGCACAATTGACTTTCTTTGCTGTCAAGTCCTTTGGTTTCTTCAGAGAGTGTGTGTTCTCACAGTGACTCATCCACAATGGATTGGAGATGTATTTCATCTGTGTGTGTGTGCGTGTGTGTGTGTGTACTTCTGTTCAGTGCTACAGCATACTGTCAGCCCATCACTTGTGTGTGGGTGGAGATGCTCTGAAGTTTCCAGAGCTGTTTAATGAAGAGGACAGCCTTACACAAGCCTGCTCCTTAAGTGTTTCAACACACACACACACACCCAAGTTAAAGGATGAAAGCAGGATGAAAGCATCTCATTTCACTCCAATTGACTTCCATTCAATTAGCCCTACTGGCCTGCGAATGGCACTTTCTGCTGCGTTAGCAACATAGCGCTACATCCATCAGCACCTGTTTTATCGTTTTTATAAGGGGGGAGGGGGTACATCCATCAGTGCCTGTTTTACCATTTTTATAAGGGGGGGGGGGGGGGGTTAAGAATGGGGACAGGGGTACGGGGAGGGGGGGCGGTTGGGTGGGGTTGTTGTAATTACAATAGAGTGCTGTCGTGACCCATACAGCATGACTTCATAATTAGCATTGTCTGTGTAATGGTTTGTGAGCCCTTTGAGTCAGTGTGTGTGTGTGTGATTTGGAGCAGGGTGTGTGTGTGTGTGTGTGATTTAGAGATGGGTGTTGGCTGTCCTCCACATTACACCAGTGTCCTTCACTCCAGACGCCTACATCCACCTCATCAGAGGCACACACACACACACACACACAGACACACACACACACACACACACACGTCTTTTAAAAGCAACACCAGGGAAGTTTTGGGTGAAGGGCCCTTGTGATGCACCCTTTAAATGAAGGGCCCTTGTGATGCACCCTTTGGGTGAAGGGCCCTTGTGATGCACCCTTTGGGTGAAGGGCCCTTGTGATGCACCCTTTGGGTGAAGGGCCCTTGTGATGCACCCTTTGTGCACCTACATCACAGAGTGCACTATGCAAGACTGTCACACACGTCGCCATTCCTGGGCTCAAGAATACCTTTCTTTCTCACCTTTACACCTTTCGTTCTCACTTTTAGATGACTACAAGGAGACACAAGTAAAAACACTTTTTCCCAGGGCTTTGAACCAGAATTTTTTGCCAATTGGTTCGTTCCGAGCAGAAACAGAATTTTAATGTTTCTGGTTTTGGGTTCCACCATAAAATTGACGTTCCCGAACCGGTTAGAACAAAAAAATATCGTTCCCGGAACGGTTAATTACGTTCCTTGTCAGCTGTTTAACAACAATAGGCATATATTCTATATACTGCTAGTTTATAGCTATATTGTGACTTACATATATAGATCATTTATAATACAACCTTCATAGAACCAGACAACAATTGTTTCTTCAAGAATTGTGCTATTTATTGTATTCAAACATTTTGCAAAAATTATCAAAGCATGGACCATACCAGATTAACTTGGCTTAGTCTATATAAACAAAATATTGCAATTAGGCCTACCTTACCATATCCGCCAGGTATTGTTAACAAAAATGCCATTCACATTTATTGTAGACTATATGGCAATGAAAAACTTTCCATACATAACAAAAAAAAGAATTCCCATACCATATGTCAGGTAATTTAACCAACAAAACATTGGCTATATGCGATTATGAAAGTAGTCAACATTTTTTTCCCATATATCAAAAAAATACCAATTTCTACACCACACCCTTGTCACAAAAGCATAGACAGTCGATTTAATATTCGCAAGGCAAATATATCCTATTGATATTGTGTCTAAAACTAATTTTCCCCATACATCTGATGACGGTCTTCCTGCCCTCTCAATCAATGAACATCTATCTTGAACGTCACAGGAAGTGAACCTCATCAAGTCATTGTAGGCTACCATAGACGTTAGGTTAGGAGACGAATGACTTTGATTCTAGACTATACAGAATTTTAAAAGAACGAAATAAACCGGTATTAACCGGTTACCATTATTTTTAAATAAGCGTTTCTGTTCCAGAACAAAAAAAATTATAAAGTTTCTGGTTTTGTTTCTGTTCCAAGCAAAATGCTAAAAGTTTCCGGTTTTCGTTTTCGTTCCTTGAACCGGTTCAAAGCCCTGCTTTTTCCAAATGTATAGTGTGTTGTGTAACTTCAGTGACATTTCAACAAACGTGAAGAATCCAGACAGTAAGACATTTTTGGTGTTTGTATATGTGGTGCAATTTGGATGGAGAACATCTCTTAGACCCCCTTTGCACAGGAATCATGACAGGGGCATCACTAGACCTATTACTGTACTGGGGCACAGCTGGGGCTCAGACAATTAATTGCATTAATTGCATTGTTACGTGTGCACTTATTTATCATAAAAAACATAAATAGTGCTTCAAACTAAAAAATCATATCAGATTATGTTGATATGCTCATCAAACATCATAGATGAGCAATCTCCAGAAACCGAGTGTGGGAGCTCACAGTGCTAGGCTAACCATTACATAAGTCAACCACGATAATAGGCATGTGCCAGTTAGGTAAGACCAGGGGCGTCACTAGACCTATTACTGTACTGGGGCACAGAGAATTAATGCGAGCGCACAAGCAAAACATTTTTAGCAGCTATTTATCATAAAAAAAACATAAATATTGCTTCAAACTATACAATCATATCAGATTATGTTGATATGCTCATCAAACATCGTAGATGTAAGATAGCAATCTCCAGAAATGTGCGGGAGGTCAGTTACATGAATCAACAACGATAATAGACATATGCCAGTTAGCTAAAAGACAGCAGCTAACGTCTCCAGTTGGCTACTTGAATTTACAGCCAGAACTAGCTTGCACGACAGCTGCCTCATACACTAAAGGTAAAAAGTTTTAACATTTAAATGGAAATGGCGACACAGAGGTGAAAACAAACAACAATGATGAGCAGTTTACCCGTGAGACAGTTGGAAAGAAATAGCGCTCAGACACAGTTGTTAGACCTTACGTCCCAAAGTTGTTTCTGAAGTGAGCACAGGACCCCAATCACAGCCAAAGTCGCGTGAATAAATTGCCATATTAATTAGCCATGTGCGCAATGCGCATTGTGTATGGAGTAAGTAAAGTAGCAATACGTTGTAGCTATGTGCGCATTCTGTAGATTATTCCATGTAGACCTAAAACTCTAAAGTGATTTTTTTTACTGGTGAAATGTGTACTGGGGCACTGCAGACCAGTACTGGGCACCTGCCCCAGTAAAATATGTCTGGCGACGCCCCTGAATCATGGTAACCTTAGTGCAACCTTAGTGCAGAACACATCTATTTCCTGGAGCTCGTGGTCCTGTGCGCCACCTTTGACCGTAGCTAGGCAACCATTCTGCCTTTGCACCTCCAACAATGACCTGGCAAATGTTAGCCACACATAGGAGGCACACAACTAACCATCCCAAATGTGTTCTTATTGTATAACTTACTTACTAACCATCCCAAATGTGTTATTGTATAACTTACTTACTAACCATCCCAAATGTGTTCTTATTGTATAACTTACTTACCATCCCAAATGTGTTCTTATTGTATAACTTACTTACTTACCATCCCAAATGTGTTCTTATTGTATAACTTACTTACCATCCCAAATGTGTTCTTATTGTATAACTTACTTACCATCCCAAATGTGTTCTTATTGTATAACCTACTTACTTACCATCCCAAATGTGTTCTTATTGTATAACCTACTTACTAACTTAGTGAATCTCTGAGTGTTCAGTCGGAGCCAAATGTCGCACGCATGCCCTCAACCGCTGATTTCTGTTTCTCTATACAGCTCTACTCTAGTAGGAGTGAAAGTGTGGTATGCGGTTACCTATGAATATATTGGGTGTGTCTGTGTGTGTGTGTGGGATATGGTGTTACCTGTGCAGCTGAAATCCAAGCCAGCAGCTCTGCCAGCCTCGGACAGCAAAATGGAGGACAACCACAAACAAAACCCTTATCTCCCCCTGGTGGTCAGTGTGATGAACAACACCTCCTCTGATCAGACTGGCTTAGTGCTACCTGTTACCTGCTTTCATGTGCATATCAACAAAAAAATAAACAAGGAACAAAGAAAATGCAACACATGTGGCTGTGGGCCCATGCCCCTCATATGGTTTAATAATAGTTATTCTGCATGCAAATATGGTGAAACTACATAAATGAATGCTATTAAACTCTTGTACATTAAGTAAAGACAATAATGAGAACAAACAATCGAACATAACGCCCTCCCCCCACCGCAGGCTGCCCCCACCCCCAACACCCCACCCCCACCCCCACCCCAGATTAAGTACCAACGAGCACTGGGGGCTCCGGGAGTCACTGTTTAGGGTCACTGTCAGGGGTCACTGTTAGGGGTCACTCACTGAGAGTGGCTGGATAGAGCGAGCATAGACATACTATACATGTATACATGTATACATGACATACATGTATAGTATGTCTATGAGAGCGAGGGGCATCGTGCATAGTGCTTCCTGTTTCAGTTATAGTGCTTCCTGTTTCAGTCATAGTGCTTCCTGTTTCAGTCATAGTGCTTCCTGTTGCAGTGGAGTCCTTCAGACAGCTAAGCGCTCTATCAGACCATTAACACGTACTGTTAGTTTACGGAGTACACACCCAGTGGCCTAAACAACAACATAATAACATAACAGAAAACAAATACCACACTAAAAGAAACAGAAAGCAGCCTTGGTAATGTCTGCTATAGCTCAGTGTTTTCCCCAAAGCGTCTAAGCGTATCGGCACCTGCTACATTACATGCTAACTAGCTAGCTCCCTTGACATGCTGGCTTGCAAGACTGCCTGGAACCAAAGTTAGTTGACGAAGAATCAAGTCCCCACATACAATATTAGCCCCCCATTCCACTAAGTGATTGCAGCTATAACGGTAGAAGAATACTTATTAAGAAAATTATCGTACGCTGTATGATTTGTGATTGAGCATCTACCACTCAATTTATAGTATTTGGGTTCGCTGGCCGACGTGACCGTACGTCACCCCGCGCTTGCGCAGTTGCCTTGTGACCAATTAAAAATCTCAAAATCGTGCTTCAACGGCTCCCATTGAAAACGACGCCATCCCTCAGTCCATTCTCTTCTACTACTCAGTGGTTGGAGGCTGCGGCAGACAAGTGGGCGGCCCAGAAAAACAGGAGGCTCAACATTTAGTTTAGACATTTTAGTGACAGCCTAGTCAAATTCATGTGACATTATATAGTGCTTGCAGTATTTCTTGTGTGACAATAAATTAGCTTTCCCACCTGGGAGTTTTGGCTCTTTCAACTCACCAAGTGCAACGAGTTTTTTGTTCTATTTGTGCCAAAAAATGCAACATTTTATTAAAAGTGTTATGTTTCCACCGGGCTTCTGGGACCAAAATTTAGCTTCAGATCTTCCTAAAATGCACCATTTTAGCTCTAGAATTTTTTTTTTCCCAGGGTGCATGCCCACCAATCCTCCTAGCTACCGTGCCACCGCATCATTGTATTTACATCAAAATTTAAACCCTTCTTTTTATTTCTGGGGAAAACACTGTAGCTCATGGGGATGGCCTGGCTAAGCATATGAAGAGGGTTACATGATCTTCCAACATTACGTTTGGGTACCATCCCCATCTACTGCCATGCAAAAGCAAGCTAGGGTAAGCTAAGCTAAGCTAAGCTCGGATATGCTACAACTCTTCTCCAAGCGCATGTAAAATACACCTCTTCTCCAAGTGTGTAGAGATACACCCTTTCCCTCTGTGTGTGTGTATGTGTGTGTGTGTGTGTCTGTGTAGCTGCTAGATCTCTCATACATGGATAGACATGTCAGGGGTGGTCACTCTAGGCGTTTTCAGAACGACAGAGAAGATGTCAGTGCCTACAGGAAGGATCTGGGATGTCAGTGCCTACAGGAAGGATCTGGGATGTCAGTGCCTACAGGAAAGATCTGGGACGTCAGTGCCTACAGGAAGGATCTGGGGTGTCTGCCAGGAGTTAAGAAGTCAGGAGTCAGGAGTTCGTTTGAAGGGAACAGATTTCGTCTTCCACCTGCCTTGTATATTTCAAACATCTTGTAGTGCGGGCACGTGTGTGTGTGTGTGTGTGTTTGAGAGAGAGATGATGGCAGGCGTTTAGCGCAGTCACTGGAGTCTGCGGTAGAAGGTGGTGGCCAGGAGGACAGCGATGATGCCGACCAGGACGAGGATCCCCACGGCAATGCCCAGACCCACCGTGCTGCGCTCGCTCCGCCCGGAACCGCCTGACGCCCCTGCAGACCAGAAGGGGGCGCCAGAGTCACCATGACGACAAACGCCAACTCACCACCAAGCAACAGCAGTCAGGTGTCTGCCATTATTCCCCAAGCAACAGCAATGTCTCTGATATTCCTGAAATGTTCTAAATGACCACAGGTAAGCTGTCTGAAGGTTCTTATTCGTGCAGGTCGTAGTAGTCATAACTGCTAAGTGGTAATAGTCATAACTGCTAAGCGCTAATGCTCATAAGTGCTAAGTGCTAATACTCATAAGTGCTAAGCGCTAGTAGTCATAAGTGCTAAGCACTAATAGTCATATATGCAAAGCACTAATAGTCATAACTGATAAGCGCTAGTAGTCATAAGTGCAAAGTGCTAATAGTCATAAGCATAAGCATCCTATACATAGACGAAGCATTGGTTGCTGGGACACGGGAAATACGGCCGCCATCTTGGAACGGGGAGTCAGACAGTCGAAGCAATACAGCGAAGGGTTTGTGATCATGAATAAGTCATTCAAGTAACAATATTCAAATACTAATGTTGTAGGGTAAGATAGAATTTGTTTTTACTCTGTATTCATTGAAAGAGATTGGTGGTTTCAGCTGATATAAAAGCGCTCAGGTGTTTATATATAGATATCTAATGTATTGTTATGCCCCCTTGGCTCAGAGCGGAGATAACGTAAGGGAGACCACACCGAACATAATGTTAACAACGATCATTTATTAAAACAAGTTTCAAACGAGATCAGTAAATGTGGAGTTACTCCAATGTGTAGTGAAAGTAAAAGTTTGTGTTTGTAAAAGTTAGGATGTCACGTCTTTGTCCCACCAAGCGATACGGAGCAGAAAATGAAAAAAATAGAAGGTGTTGCAATTATTCGCAGTTGTCATATGTCATATGTCATATGTTTATTTTATCAATGTGTGTTGTT
>CM050203.1:980000-982500 GCA_027475355.1 Coilia nasus
AAAGGGAGAACCGGCCCATCTGGCTCTTCCCCGTTCTCCAGAACCGTGGTCTGTGGGTCCTTGTGGCACCTAGTCCATTAGAGAAAGGCCAACAGAACCCGCCCTGAGAGAGTGTCAGCGGACCTCCAACGCACCTCAGAGCCTTGCACTGGCCCAGTTACACTGCAGGCAGAGCGGACTATAGAACTCACTGCACTAATGGCAGAACCCTGCCACCATGTGGCCAGTTACTGAACTACAGCCAGAACCTATCATGGGCGCGACCACACTGTAGAACGCAGCACAGGCCCGGTTACACTATACAGGGTGAACAAAAAAACTGACCACAAATACTCCTCTCCTTCTCTCCTCTCCTTTCCTTCTCTCCTCCTCTCCTCTCCTCCTCGCTCTCTCTCTCCTCTCCTCCTCCTCTCCGCTACTCCTCTCCCTCTCCTCTTCTCCTCTCCTCCTCTCTCCTCTCCTCCTCTCCTCCCTCCTCTCCTCTCCTCTCTCTCCTCCTCCTCTCCTCCTCTCTCCTCCTCTCCTCTCCTCCTCTCTCCTCTTTTTCTCCTCTCCTCCTCCTCCTCTCCTCTCCTCTCCTCTCCTCCTCCTCTCCTCTCCTCTCTAAAAAGGGCCTCTTGTGTGCTGCGGTGTGATGGGGCCCCTGTGAAGCTAATGGGCTTTATCGGCGGGGGGGGGGGGGCAGAGAGGGAGAGATGGAGAGTTACTGAAGAAGAGGGGAACGGGGAAAAGATGCAGAATTAACCCGGAAAAAAAGATCGTGGCGCGTCTCATCATTAGGGTTTCCCGAGGGAGTGGCGTAACAGTAGTCTATCAGGACGTTCCATCTGCACACACACACAAACACACACACACACACACACACACACACACAGAATGGTCATTGACACACAGCACACATAGCACAGAAGGGGGCTGTGTCCAGTGCAGTGTCCCCAGGGCTGCATTGTGTACAGAGATGCCATCAGAGGAAGAGGGAGGGACATAGTTTAGCACTTTAGCACTTTAGCCTTCAGAGTTTCAGTGTAGTATCACCATCAGGCACACAATGTCTTATGGATGTGTCCTATGGATGTGTCCTATTGTGTATGTGTCCTATGGATGTGTCCTAAAGTATGTGTCCTATGTATGTGTCTTATGGATGTGTCCTAAGGATGTGTCCTATTGTGTATGTGTCCTATGTATGTGTCCTATGGATATGTCTTATGTATGTGTCCTATGGATGTGTCCTAAAGTATGTGTCCTATGTATGTGTCTTATGGATGTGTCCTAAGGATGTGTCCTATTGTGTATGTGTCCTATGTATGTGACCTATGGATGTGTCCTATGTATGTGTCTTATGGATGTGTCCTAAGGATGCGTCCTATGTATGTGTCCTATGTTTGTGTCCTATGGATGTGTCCTATGTATGTGTTCTAATGTATGCGTCCTATGTATGTGTCCTATTGTATGCGTCCTTTGGATGTGTCCTATGGATGTGTCCTATGGATGTGTCCTATTGTATGCGTCCTTTGGATGTGTCCTATGGATGTGTGCTATGTATGTGTCCTATTGCATGCGTCCTTTGGATGTGTCCTATGGAAGTGTCCTATGATTGTGCAAGCAGACCTGCGGTCCAGGTTTTTGGCCTTCACAGCTGCAAACACGCGAGTCTTCAGAGCCAGACCGCCCATAGGGATAGCCAGCAGGTGGTAGTAGTTTGAGTCCTGTTAACACACACACACACACACACACACACACACACACACACACTGTTTGATGAGGTCCTGTTTGATGAGGAGTGTGTGTGTGAGTGTGTGTGTGTGTGCGTGTGTGTGTGGGGTGTGGGTGTGTGTATGTGTGTGTGAGTGTGTGGTTCCTGAGCACTCACATTGTACAAACACCAAACTCAACGTGCTGACAAATGTGCCGTTGCCATCTTTCACAGATATTGCAGCAGAGGACCTGCACAACACAAGAGAGGACACACACACACACACAAGACCATTAGCAGTGTGTGTGTGCAGACGTACTAAGCTATCTGTGTGTTGTTGGTGAGGTACTCTAGCAAATATGTGTGTGTGTGTGTGCATTTGAGGCTAGCTGTGTGTTGTTGATGAGGTACTCCAGAGGGTATGTGTGTGTGTGTGTGAGAGAGAGACGTACGATGCGAGCTGTGTGTTGTTGATGAGGTACTCTAGCGGGTATGTGTGTGTGTGTGTGTGCATTTGAGGCTAGCTGTGTGTTGTTGATGAGGTACTCTAGCGGGTATGCGTGTGTGTGCGTGTGTGTGTGTGTGTGTGACGTACGATGCGAGCTGTGTGTTGTTAATGAGGTACTCTAGTGGGTATGCGTGTGTGTGTGTGCGTGTGTGTGTGTGTGTGTGTGTGTGCGTGTGTGTGTGTGTGTGTGTGTGTGTGTGTGTGACGTACGATGTGAGCTGTGTGTTGTTAATGAGGTACTCTAGTGGGTATGCGTGTGTGTGTGTGCGTGTGTGTGTGTGTGTGTGCGTGTGTGTGTG
>CM050203.1:990000-1015000 GCA_027475355.1 Coilia nasus
CCTACCACCCCATACCAAAGACTTAACCCCCCCATAAGCCTACCACCTCTCAAAACTACCCCTCTCAACATTGCCCCCCACCCTCGAGACCCACTCCCCCAAAAGGTTAACCCCATTCTAAACCCCCCCAAAGGTTACCCCCCACCACCAAAGGTTACCCCCCCCACCGTAAAGCCCCCACCCCCAAAGGTTACCCCCCCCACCGTAAAGCCCCCTTACTGGGATCCCTGCAGTAGTCGGGTAAGCTGGTCTCCATGTGCGTTGGCCGGCAGCGAGGGCAGGAGTGGGGAGTGTGTGTGTGTGTGTGTGTGTGTGACTAGAGCAGCAGCGAGGAGGAGCGCTGGCCTTCATCACCTTCATCATCACCACCACCATCATCATCATCGCCACCATTAGCGTCATAATCGCTCATAATCGGCCTTATCTCTCCCAATCAGCGCGGGCGTGGGAGAGGCATTGTGGGCGATCGAGATCAGGCCCTTTCAGCGGGCGGGAACACGAGCGGCGGGGGGCGGGGCTTTCCCACTGCTATCGGCGACGCCCATCAGCATCTGTCAGCACCCGCCAGCTCCGGGGGAGTCTCACCTGTCAACAGGTGCGCAGAGACAGAGAGAGAGAGGGAGAGAGGGAGAGAGAGGGAGATACAGACAGGGAGGGAGGGAGGGAGAGAGAGAGAGAGACAGAGACAACAGATAGAGAGAGAAAGAGATAGAGATAGAGACAGAGAGAGAGAGATGGATAGATAGAGAGAGAGATAGAGATAGAGAAAGAGAGAGGGACAGAGACAGAGATAGATAGAGAGAGACAGAGAGAGAGAGAGATGCAAAGAACCGTGCCAGCATCGGCCCACAGTCGGATATCCGCCCATCGCTATCGGGCCATCTGGGTCAGAACCGCAGCGATTATGGGTCCATTCTGATCCCATCCGACAGGTAAACTGAGACAACACACCTCTGATCCCCACACACAACATGGAGGCACAGGGAGGGAGAGAGAGAGAAAGAGAGAGAGGGAGAGAGAGAAAGAGAGAGAGGAGACAGAGAGAAAGAGAGAACAAGAGAGAGAGAGAGGGAGAAAGACAAAGAAGTATATTGAGACAGGGAGAGAAAGAGAGCGAGAGGGAGAAAGAGACAGAAGGAGAGATATCATTAGAGAGACAGAGAGAGAGTGAGGGAGAGAGAGTGAAGGAGACAGAGAGAGAAAGCGGGACAGAGCGAGAGAGAGAAACATAGAGAGACAGAGGGAGAGAGACAGAAAGAGAGAGAGTAAAAGAGAGGGAGAGAGGGGAAGTCCCTCTCATGGCCCCTGAGTGTCTACAGAAGGCTGAGGTGTATTCCCCACATAATGACCCATTTATTACAGCAATGTGCAGCAGCTAATCACTTCTAGCGCCACAACACAACATACACAACAGCTAATCAGTCTTAGCGCCACAACACAACACAACACAGCACAACTCACACAGCAGCTAATCAGTCTTAGCGCCACAACACACCACAAACACCAGCTAATCACTTTTAGCGCCACAAAACACATACAGCAGCTAATCACTCTTAGCATCACTACACACACAACACAACAGCTAATCACTCTTAGCGCCACAACACAGCAGCTAATCACTCTCAGCGCCACAACATAGCAGCTAATCACTCATAGCACCGCAAGATACACAGCAGCTAATCACTCTTAGCACCACAACACAACAGCTAATCACTCTTAGCACCACAATGCAACACAGCAGCTAATCACGCGTAGCGCCACAATACAACACACACAGCAGCTAATCACTCTTAGCGCCACAACACAACACAACACAACACAGCAGCTAATCACTCTTAGCGCCACAACACAACACAGCAGCTAATCACTCTTAGCGCCACAACACAACACAGCAGCTGATCACTCTTAGTGCCACAACACTACCACAACACAGCGGCTAATCACTCTTAGCGCCACAACACTACCACAACACAGCAGCTAATCACTCTTAGCGCCACAACACAACACAGCAGCTAATCACTCTTAGCGCCACAACACAACACAGCGGCTAATCACTCTTAGCGCCACAACACAACACGCGGCTAATCACTCTTAGCGCCACAACACAACACAGCGGCTAATCACTCTTAGCGCCACAACACTACCACAACACAGCAGCTGATCACTCTTAGCGCCACAACACTACCACATCACAGCAGCTGATCACTCTTAGCGCCACAACACAACCACATCACAGCAGCTGATCACTCTTAGCGCCACAACACAACCACATCACAGCAGCTAATCACTCTTAGCGCCACAACACAACACAACACAACACAGCAGCTAATCACTCTTAGCGCCACAACACAACACAGCAGCTAATCACTCTTAGCGCCACAACACAACACAGCAGCTGATCACTCTTAGTGCCACAACACTACCACAACACAGCGGCTAATCACTCTTAGCGCCACAACACTACCACAACACAGCAGCTAATCACTCTTAGCGCCACAACACAACACAGCAGCTAATCACTCTTAGCGCCACAACACAACACAGCGGCTAATCACTCTTAGCGCCACAACACAACCACATCACAGCAGCTGATCACTCTTAGCGCCACAACACAACCACATCACAGCAGCTGATCACTCTTAGCGCCACAACACTACCACAACACAGCAGCTGATCACTCTTAGCGCCACAACACTACCACATCACAGCAGCTGATCACTCTTAGCGCCACAACACTACCACATCACAGCAGCTGATCACTCTTAGTGCCACAACACAACACAGCAGCAGTGGCGCCTGCAGAAAAAAATTCTAGGGGTGGCCAGTGGGGGGCTAGAGCAAATCTTGGGGTGGCATATCAGACAAAAACCCATAATCAAATGTAATACTACTGATTCTGATAAATCTATATCCATGATGTATACGGACATACTTTCATCAGAGAGGGTCAATATTTAATAATCTTTGCTTTGATCTCTTGAATGTTAATCACAGCACTTAAAGTTTTACACATATCCGAATACCTGCAGTAGGACCTACGTTTAAATTACTGTCTTTTTCTTTAAAAATTACTGTAGGTAAATTTTATTGTTTAAATGAACAACACATTTCAACACACCAACAAGTTATTTTCAATACTGCTTTATACTTCAGTGCACAGATTTACAGTACAGATTTTATAGGTTCCAGACATTTTAATTGGATATACACAATTAAACATTTACATCAGCAGAATATTGCCTAAATACATTCACAGGCCTGTTTTCAACAAAATCTGAATGAGCAAAAATGAAAAACTGAAAAAAGCATTAACAACAGACCTACATATTCTTATAACTAATATTCCTGCACCTGACACACTCTTTTCAGAGCAGGATTATTCTCCGATTATTGTGTCTTGTAGCAAACACATTTACAAAATCATCCAGATTTATGACCTTTGACCTTCTTGACTCTATACTTAGTACCCCAAAGTTGCTCAGACGGTCATCACTCATTGAATTTCTCAGCACAGTCTTGATCAATTTTAGAACAGAAAACCTGCGCTCACAAGCAGCAGTACTTACAGGTAATGCAAGAGCAATCTTGCAAAGTTTAAACATCACAGGAAATACTTCCACATACCCAGCAAACATGCCCATGTGGGCCCACAGTGGGCAAGTGTGGGTTTACTGTGGGGGAGTGCGGGCAGGGCAAACCCACAGTAATCCCTAATGGGTCCCTAATGGGGTAGCCCATGTGGGACCCACAGTTGTTTTTCCCTTTGGGGCCCCACTTAGGGCTACCTGCGGGCAAACCCACTGTGGGCTTGCCCATACTTAGCCCACATCTACCCCGTAGGGGTAGCCCATGTGGGACCCACAGTTGTTTTTCCCTTTGGGGCCCCACTTAGGGCTACCTGCGGGCAAACCCACTGTGGGCTTGCCCATACTTAGCCCACATCTACCCCGTAGGGGTAGCCCATGCGGGACCCAGAGCTTATTTCCCCTTGTGGCCCCACTTATAGGGCTACCTGCGGGCAAGCCCACTGTGGGCTTGCCCATACTTAGCCCACATCTACCACGTAGGGGTAGCCCATGCGGGACCCAGAGCATTTCCACAGGGCATAACAGAGGATCCTCATTGTATACAAGCACATACAATAAAACATTATAGTTATAGTTTACATTACATTTTACACAGTGGCGGCTGGTGGGTAAATGGAAGTGGTAAGCTATAAATCAGAGCTCCCTCGGAAGATTTTTTTTGACAGAAAACACTCTCTTGAGAGAGGTTTTCCGCTGTTGGAGCGCACACATGCGCAGTACGTCAGTCATTGAACGCACACATATCGGAGAATCTCGTCATCCTGGTTAGGCATGCACCTCCGCGATAACATTTTGACAAAACACAAAATAATGATGTATTTTGAGCTCTTGAGACACTCTATCCACCGCTATGCACGGTCTGAACCATTTCCAAAGAAATCACACAGTTTTGTTGAGAAGTATCAATTCAGATGTGCTATTTTCTGTCATATGTGTTTCAAAATGCCAGCATTCTCACCACTTGACATACATACAGTATTGGTTTCCGTATTCGTTTTGAGCCCTGCGTTAATGTCAACATTCGTTGTGCATTCTAAAAACAAAGCCATCATTCCCACGACACAGTTTTTCTTCATATGGACGTTAAGCTTTTCTAATTATTAATGCATCATGCAAATCATCTTCGGTGGTTGCAATGAAATAGCCTATTGTGTGTCGCAAAAGAAAAAACAGGTTTGCAAAACTTATTTTCAGATTAATCATGGACTGTTTATTTCGAGTGTTTAACCAGAATGCTACACTGTATTTTGTAATTTATTACCATAATGTTAAGGGACTTGTTTGAATTTAAGGTGCGACCGTGGGACATGGAATTTTAAACGAGTCGTACGCAAGACAGTCAAGACCATAACAAGATCCTGCTGCAACTGATGTGTCTGAACATAGTACCGGTAAGTCTATAAGTAATTTGTCTGGATAAAAATGACTCCAAAAACGCACAGTAGGCCATCTTCGATATTCGGCTTCACTCCACGCGACGCATCTGCTACCAGGAATCTCCTCGCGCTTGTATGGTTTAAACATGCTATAGCGTTCTGCTTGAATTCGTTGGTAATTGACAGTTGTGGCGGTTGGTCAGATAGAGAAGGAAAGCGTTTATTTATTGTAATTATTAGTTACAATTGTATTAGTAGCTGAAATTTAATTAATAGTGTACATATATTTGATCGTATTTTTATATTGATATTTTAATAATAATATTGTAAATATTACGTCGAGATTTAGAGTAGGATTTGCTAGTGTTTGTTTTTTAAATAGGCTATAGTTTAGTGTAGTTCAGCTGAATTAAAGACATTGGTGGCATTAACGGTAAGTAGCCTTCTCAGTACTAGAAAGCTAAATAGACTATATATATTTTAAAAAAAAAACTACGGTAGTTATACGAGATATGTTTATGACAACTAAAACTAAAGCTGCTACATTAAAATGTATCTAACGTCATTGGACACGGTTCGTTTGCAACTGATAGGATCCCATTAGCTCATACGCCTGGCGACTAGCCTTCTTTTTGCTAGCGACATCTAGTGGCTCATTCGAACTGCAATCATGACCAATTAATAGGATATTCGCCGGTGTGTTATTATTGTCATAGAAAACATGGCTCAATTTGCTGGTGCGAGTTCAGTGACAAAATGGAGGCGAGTCCAAACCATTCTCCAAAAGCTTTCTTCGCATTAACAGAATAATGTTTCTGTTATTCATATTCATCAAAAATTATGGTTAACCAAATGAATATACATTTAGAAATTGCATTACATCACGTGTTCCCAAATATGACCCCATTCTCAATGTAATGAACTCTCAGTATCAAAGCTCTCAAACGTTCTTAACCCTTTTAACATTTCAACAAGACCTTATCCATTCTAATTATGAACTTTATTTAGTTATGCTATGTATTATATCGCTTAAAACTTAAAATGTTTGCCTTCTTCTGTTGTATTGCTTTTAGATGCAGTGCAAGATGGAGGCAGGATCCGAAGATCAAAAAATAAAACAAATAAAATTATTTATAATGACATGATTGCTGTTTTAATTGTATTACTGAACAGCTTGTGCTATGGGTATTGCATAGAGGTGCATGCGGGCTGTGGGTTAAGGGGTGGGGGGTATGGGTGGCAGCGGTGGGTTTACTGGGGGTTCATGGTGGGGGCTAATGGATTAATAATGGGACCCCTTGTGGGCTACTGGGGGTAGAGTGTGGGCAGGTGTGGGGTTCCTGAGGGTAGATTGTGGGCAATTGTGGGTGATTGTAGGGATATGAGGACATAAGGGCCCATAATGGGCCCATAATGGGCCCACTCAGCAAAATGTGGGCAAGCCCACACTCTGCCCAAACTGTGGATTTGCCCACAGGGGCCCCGCCAGGGTCCATCAGTGTGGGGCCCACATGTGCCCACCATTTCACGACGGTAATGGGGCCCACAGTGGGCAGCCCACAGTGGGCCAGAACTATAGCCCGCAGTGGCCCCACTGTGGGCCCACATGGGCTTGTTTGCTGGGTATGGCTCAAGAAAGACTGTGAGGTCTAGTAAACTGGGTGGTGTGTTGGCACCACTAGTTTTCTTCCTATTCAAGATCCTTTTAAGCTGAGGGATTTCAAATTCAAGATCCTCTGTGTTGCATTTGTACTGAGAGGCCAAAGCCAATATTGCAGTCTTCTCACAAAATGTAGGACTAACAGGATTTAAGGCATGTATACCTTCCATAATGGCACAACTCTCCTTAGAAAACCTTCTCTTAATTTCTGAGAGAAGTACATCCAGAATTGGAATGAATGAGCCTGTCCTAAAAGACTCCTTATCTATGTTGACCCGTCTCTGAGCTATTGGTGTGGATATGTAATAGCCTTCAAGCCTAGAGCTTGGTGTGACTTGACGCCAAGATATAACACTGACCCTGCATTGGTCTGCAAGGGCCATTGCATTATCCCAAATTTCATTAAGGATAGAGCCTTCTCGATAACTGTTCAGGGTGTCAACAAGTGCATCCACAAGGGTAACCACTACACCCAAATTCAGTTGTGGGGACTGTAAAGCATCAGACAGATACTTAATCTCACCAAAAACCTGTGTCAATGTTAGGAGGAGGGCAATGAACTGGAGATCTATTTGTGCCAACAGACCTCTTGCTTCGGTAGTCCTGTCACCATTTCTCTCTTCAGAGAGTTGTTTCAGTAGGCACATGATAGCTGGCAGTCTATCTTTAACTGTTTTGCATGCATTGTACCTACAGGCCCACCGTGTCTCTACCAATCTTTGCAATTCTCTCGGTGCCCCCTGATACATCTCTCTCTGCACTTCTATCCACTTCTGATGAACATGGGACCCTGACAGAAAAACATAGAGCCTCTGCAACAGTGAAAAGAAACAATCAGCTTCATTGAGGCATTTTACACTGTCAACCAACACCACATTTAAGCAGTGTGCATTGCAGTGCACATAGAAGGCTAATGGAGCCTCTGATTTAATGTGCGCCTGGACACCTGTGGTTTTCCCACTCATGACAGAGGCCCCATCATATGCCTGCCCTACTAAGTGATTTCTGTAATCAAGGCCATACTTTTGCATTAACTGTGTAATTTTCTGTGAAAGTGATCAGGGGCGGTTTTAGGGATTCTGAGGCCCTGGGCAAAGGACAGTTTTGAGGCCCTACCCAGCCGGCGTTTTGGGTGACCGAAAACGATACTTTTTGAGAACGGGTTCCAAAGTGAGAAAGTCTGACAACGCCGCCGTTTTGTTCTCGTGTGGACAGGCAAAACGCATCCTTTTGAAAACGATGACGTCGTCGCCTATTCACCTTGCGCTGTACATAACAACAACTTCAAACTTTTACAAACTGGTTGCTGTCGAATAAATTGTGATTTGATTAGCTTGTACTGTAGGCTGGCTGTTGTGCAATTGTCTCTATCCTTTGCCATTAAACTGTCTGTATGGCTAGGCTATACAAATACTTCTTGTAGGCTTTCATTATTCTTAATTAATTAAAGAGCAACTGTCGCTGCCTTCAGCTCCCCTCAGTAACAAGACGCATTGCTAAAATCAACATATGACATGTTTTAAGCGAATAATTGCGCAGTTGTCTCAAGTTTATTTGCAGCTCCTTCTATTTTTTCATGTTCTGCTCCGAATCGCTTAAATGGGTCAATTTAACGACGTGACATCTCACAACAGCGTCAAACTTTTACAAACAGGTTGTTGTGAACTTAGGGGTAAAAATCGTCTGCAGTGTAGGCTATGTGTAATGCAACTGTTTCTACCTTCTGACATTGAACTACAGGATGTTTTTTGTATGCATCGCTATAGCCCAACAAACGCTTTTCACGTTATGCTTTTTAAATAGAGCAACTGTCGCTGCATCCGACCCATCTAAACTAGAACGCACATTGCTAAAATCAACATACATTACATGTTTAAAGTGAATCATTGCGCTTCTGATCATGCCCCTCAAGCTGGGACAGAACACCTTCTGCAATGACAACGCAGACGCCAGAGCCAGAGCGAAGCCGGACAGTCGTGTGTGAGAGTACACGCATTGAGAATATAATATAATATGCCTGCTCTCAACCCGAATGATGCATAATATTAATATTGCTTTTATTAGGCCTACTATCATAGCAGTGACGACGAGGCCCCTGATTGGACGAGGCCTCGGGCAAATGCCCATGTTTGCCCAATGCAAAAACCGCCTATGAAAGTGATGCAGCATCAAGGCGCTCTGCATCTTCGAAGGCCAGAAAACTTTCCAATATAGAGCCATTATAGTAGTACCCAATTACAAAGGGCATCTGCTCCTACTTACTGATGTCTTTAGTTTCATCAGCCATGATGCTGAAGTCCTCACTTTGAGCAACTTCACTAATTATAGAGTTGCGCACCATTTCTGCTAGGCAGTCCAATATTTCGTTTTGAGTTCTATGACCCAGGTAAGTGGCATTCCTTTGACTTGTCATTTTTTTCTTCACTAATTTGTTATGTTTGCCAACCAATTCCATGATGCTAAGGAAATTTCCTTAGTTTTCCCCATGTGTCTCATCATGAGCTCTTTGTGCAATATTTTGTGTTGCAGTTAGAAGTAGGGCTTGACCTATAATTTTCACATATTCACGGTTGTCTTTGATTAATTGTTCATGTTCTGAGCTCAGGGAAGCAGAGATGCTTTTTGGCATTTTCTCATAGTCTTTCCAGGCAAACATGGCATTTCTATGAGATTCAGATTTTGCATGTGTGGCAAATCCACCATCTCTATATGTAGCTTTCTTCCAGTGCTTAAACCCTTCTGCTGTAAATGCAGAATCCCTTGCAGAGGGAAGACTGAAATGCCGGCAGGCATAACAGAAGGCAGCGTTTTTACTTTGCGAGTACTCCAGCCATTTATGAACAGTGTACCACTCTTTCATGAAGCTCCTTCTCTGACTGCCTAGAAGGGTCCGAGGGAAGAATTTGAGTTGTGGTTGTTTGGGTCCTTCTGCTCTTGACTGGGATATGTCTAGGATAGATCACAAGGAAAATAATTTAAAAGAGGCATAAGAAGAATGCCATCTACTTTACTCAAGATCAAACACCAATTTACATCAGCACATGAATAAGTAATGGCTCAATGCAATGTTGACAAGCTAAAAAATGTATATTTATCATTACATTGCTACCGTCATTTCCCTTTAATCTACTCATGGTCAATTAATATCAATACCCTTTTGTAATGACAAAGAATTCCAAGTGCACATGCTACACCCACAGTTGCCCTCATATTCAATTGCTAATCCCGATCTCCAAATGTTGTGGATGTTATTTGTATATCTATTTCACAACTAAGGCAATAACTCTTTATTAGTAAGGTAATGATACAATCAACCCATGCTAGGATTCACAAGGTCACAATACAATATAACTTAATAAGCTACAGACAAATTTGAAAATAAGTAAAACTTATTATTATCAGAGCTGTCACTATAATAGTAACCAAACTATTTTCTAACAGTCACTGTTTTGTACTATAACGTTACCTGCTGGTCCAGGAACCGTTGCTGAATCAGCATTGTGTTCTCCATGTTCCGGTTCTGTCCCTGCTCTCTCCCTGGACACCTCTTCTACTTCTACCTCTGGCCCCTCTTCCTCCTCATTCTCCCCTGTCTGTATCTCCCCTGCAGTGCTTTTGGTCTTCCCCAAAAAATGGGAAATGTCGACTTTTCGTTTCATCCTCTGCAGATTGACATAGCAATTCAGCAAGGTGGTTAGATATGCTAACTTTTCCGCTTAGCAATGCTAACTTGAATTCCGCAATAATAAACACCTAATGAGTAACGTTGAGTTTTACAAATTCAGTAAGTATATGAAAATTCACCACTATATGTGACATACATACTTAATACAAGTTCTCTTCTCTGAACTCGAATACGTTGCTGAAGTTGCTGCTCCCATTGAACTCTGCTGCCTTCCTCGTGCTGCCTCCAGTAAGCAACGTTAAAGGGAGGGGGGGTGTGGGTGGTGGTGGAAGCTACAACGGACAAGGGCTGCAAGAGCAACGCGGCTGTATTGTTACAAAATCGTTTTCACATCATGAATTACTGTGAATTTAAAAAGTAGCATACACTATATTTTACTATATTTACATAACATTTTCTTAGGGGTGGCTGAAATGTTTTTTAGAATAATTTTGGGGTGGCTGTAGCCACCACCAGCGCCACAACACAACACAATACAGCAGCTGATCACTCTTAGCGCCACAACACAATACAGCAGCTGATCACTCTTAGCGCCACAACACAACACAATACAGCAGCTGATCACTCTTAGCGCCACAACACACACTACCACAACACAGCTTTGCGCATCTTGCTCCGGTCCGTATGTGTACTGATCTGTAAAGTGTGTCTTTGTGTGGAATTTGTGTGTGTGTTTGATTTGCCATGTGTGTGGCAATGTGTGTAATGTGTTTATTTAGTTTGTAATGAGTGTGTTTCACTTTGTAATAGCTATGTGTTTGATTTGTAATATGGGTTTGTTTGATTTCTGAAAAGTCAAAAGTATGTGTGTGTGTGTGTCTGTGTGTATTGTGCTTTGTAATATACATGTTTGATTAGTGCTTGTTGTTGCTTGGTTTGTGATGTGTGGTGGTTTGCTGTGTGTGTTTGATTTGTAAAGTATGTGTGTGTATGTTACAAATACATTCTGACATTCATTAGCATTCTGTTCAACTTAAATGCCCCACAATGCACCTGTTCCTGGCGCCTACACTCTGTGTACCTGTGCTGTATAGATCTGTGAGAAGCACCTGTGTGTCTAAGACCTCTCCATCCGAAAGACAATGTGTGCAATGTGTGTGTGTGTGTGTGTGTGTGTGTGTGTGTGTGTGTGTGTGTGTGTGTGATCAGTGAGACAGAGTCTGTATGCTGTTTCCTTATGAATTATGCATTATAGGGCAGGACTTGAACATGACCGCTGTCTCTTTCACACACACACACACACACACACACACACACACACACACACACACACACACACACACACACACACACACACACGTAAGTCATGCTGTAGTGAGTGGGTCACGGGAGGTCTTGAGCTCAAACAACACAAGTCACAGCTCAGCTCTCATTCTCCCATACCCAGCATTCTCTCCATCCCTCTCATTCTCTCCATCCCTCTCATTCTCTCTATCCCTCATTCTTTCCATCCCTCTCATTCTCTCCATCCCTCTCATTCTCTCTATCCCTTATTCTCTCCATCCCTCTCATTCTCTCCATCCCTCATTCTCTCCATCCCTCTCATTCTCTCTATCCCTCTCATTCTCTCCATCCCTCTCATTCTCTCTATCCCTCTCATTCTCTCTATCCCTCATTCTTTCCATCCCTCTCATTCTCTCCATCCCTCTCATTCTCTCTATCCCTTATTCTCTCCATCCCTCTCATTCTCTCCATCCCTCATTCTCTCCATCCCTCTCATTCTCTCTATCCCTCTCATTCTCTCTATCCCTCTCATTCTCTCTATCCCTCATTCTCTCCATCCCTCTCATTCTATCTATCCCCCATTCTCTCCATCCCTCTCATTCTCTCTATCCCTCTCATTCTCTCTATCCCTCTCATTCTCTCCATCCCTCATTCTCTCCATCCCTCTCATTCTCTCTATCCCTTATTCTCTCTATCCCTCTCCTTCTCTATATCCCTCATTCTCTCTATCCCTTATTCTCTCCATCCCTCTCATTCTCTCTATCCCTTATTCTCTCTATCCCTCTCCTTCTCTATATCCCTCATTCTCTCTATCCCTTATTCTCTCCATCCCTCTCATTCTCTCTATCCCTTATTCTCTCCATCCCTCTCATTCTCTCCATCCCTCTCATTCTCTCCATCCCTCTCATTCTCTCCATCCCTCTCATTCTCTCTATCCCTCATTCTCTCCATCCCTCTCATTCTTTGTCTCATTCTCTCCATCCCTCGTTCACCTGTGCCCATCCCTCCTCTCATTCTCTCTATCCCTCGTTCCCCTGTGCCCATGCCCTCTCCCATCCCTCAGTCTCCACTCAGCCACCTTGATGGGCCAGACTGAAATATCACAACACAACAACACACATCAGGCCCCAAACACACACACACACACACACACACACACACACACACACACACACACACACACACACACACATCAGGCCTCAAACACACACACACACACACATCAGGCCCCAAACACACACACACACACACATCAGGCCTCAAGCACACACACACTAACATCAGGCCTCAAACACACACACACACACACACACACACATCAGGCCTCAAGCACACACACACTAACATCAAGCCCCAAACACACACACACACACATCAGGCCACAAAAACACACACACTCACACACACACATCAGGCCACAAAAGCACACACACACACACACATCAAGCCCCAAACACACACACACACACACACACACACACACACACATCAGGCCCCAAACACACACACACACACACACACACATCAGGCCTCAAACACACACACACACACACACACACACACACACACACATCAAGCCCCAAACACACACACACACACATCAGGCCCCAAAAACACACACACACACACATCAAGCCCCAAACACACACACACACACACACACATCAGGCCCCAAACACACACACACACACACACACACACATCAGGCCCCAAACACACACACACACACACACATCAAGCCCCAAACACACACACACACACACACATCAAGCCCCAAACACACACACACACATCAGGCCCCAAAAACACACACACACACATCAAGCCCCAAACACACACACACACACACACATCCGGCCCCAAAAACACACACACACACATCAAGCCCCAAACACACACACACACACACACACACATCAGGCCTCAAACACACACACACACACACATCAAGCCCCAAACACACACACACACACATCAGGCCTCAAACACACACACACACACATTAAGCCCCAAACACACACACACACACACACACACACATCAAGCCCCAAACACACACACACACACACACACACACATCAGGCCCCAAACACACACACACACACACATCAGGCCTCAAACACACACACACACACACACACACACACACACACATCAGGCCCCAAACACACACGCACACACATCAGGCCTCAAACACACACACACACACACATCAAGCCCCAAACACACACACACACACACACACACATCAGGCCCCAAACACACACACACACACACACACACATCAAGCCCCAAACACACACACACACATCAAGCCCCAAACACACACATACATCAGGCCCCAAAGACACACACACACACATACAACAGGCCTCAAATACACACACTCCCACATACATCAGGCCTCAAACACACACACACACACACACACACATCAGGCCCCAAACACACACACATCAGCCCCAAACACACACACACCCATCAGGCCCCAAACACACACACACACACACATCCCTTTCTTTCCGCCGGGATCGGGTGGCTCCACCCCAAAAATGAGCCACTTAGCCGCATGTGTTCCTGGGTTACAGTTGGGCTCCAGAACACGCTTTTGTTTTCTGGAAATTTCCCCGTCTCACATGCCGTGTTTGTGTGTGTGTGTGTGTGTGCATGCGTGCAGGCCTGCTGACAGTCTTGGCTGGGCCTGGGACAAGGTAATCTGATGGGCCCCCCCTCCCCATATTCCATAATGTAAGGGCAGGATTAGTTCTGGGCCCCCCTCCCCATATTCCATAATGTAAGGGCAGGATTAGTTCTGGGCCCCCCTCCCCATATTCCATAATGTAAGGGCAGGATTAGTTCTGGGCCCCCCTCCCCATATTCCATAATGTAAGGGCAGGATCAGTTCTGGGCCCCCTTTGCCCCCTGCCCCTCCTAAGAAACTGCTGCAGATGTTGAGTGTTTTCTCCACATAGTTACAATTAACACACCCAGCACAAAAATGTAGAGCTTTAAACCCGTCCTCAGAAATGTGTCTGTTTCGCCTACCGGGGGGCTTATTTTACACGACACATGAACACGATCCACCTGCACAAATCGTCACATTATGTCTAGGAGGCTAGGCACTGCCTCCCTGTGGTGAGATGCTGCCACTGCGATATGACTATTCAGGTGCCTGAATTTGATGGTTACAATTCTAGTCGGTGACAAGTTAAGAGCCTCCATTACACACATAAAAAACCATCGGTTTTACCTATAGTGCAAGGTTTAGAACTTAGCCCACACGTTGTGTGATAAATATGACCCGCCGGTGTTTTTGTTTCCTACAGGTTGTTATGTGATTTCTGTGCCATTAATGGTTGCGAAGGATAACCTGTTGTAACGCACCTGGCATAACAAACACACTAATTGGCATCGTCCATATACACACTAAATCATTTAGCTGATGAGGTTTGCTAAATTATGATGTTGATTTGATGTTGATCTAATGTTGATTCGTCAGTGCAGAAATAAGACAGGTGGCTGTCAGTTCATTGTTTTTTTATTTATGAGATGGAGAATACTGTCACGTTAATGGCTGTGTACTTTACAAAGCTCCGAACGGTAGGACTGGATTATGATGCCATAATCTGACCCTGCAACAGCACACAGCACGTGTACCTCGCCAGATCCGTGCGTCTCGTAATCTGACCGCAGAACAGTTGGAGCGTCCTGTGTTCTCAGCACGGAGCGCAGCGGCCAGCAGCCAAGAACGGGCCCGCCATTTCACTGAATGCCTTCAGTGCACTCACTCCGCAGGGTGGCGACTGGCGAAACCGGAGGGGAGGAGAAACACGGAGGGATACGGAGAGTGGTCGCGATGAGAGATGAGTCAGCTAGGAGACCTCTAGGAAACATATTTACCTGTTTTACTATGTAGCGAGCAAAAAAAACCTCGGTATTTATTCCCTGAACACAGGATTCGACGTATCTTTCTGTGCTCGAGCGATACGTTGTTTCTTCCTATAGCCACCTTACTCACCGCCTCGACGGTCTATTTTCAGTCGCTATCTAGGCTACTCAATGTCAGTTTATTGGCAAGAACGTCAGTGTAGATATAACGGTTCGTTTCATTCAGAAAATTGAAATTTGTAGTATCAGGACACTCGTCTTTGTCCACAAACGCGACCATGTCGGGGCAGAGCATTACGGACAGGATAACTGCGGCTCAGCACAGCGTCACCGGATCAGCCGTCTCCAAAACAGTATGCAAGGCGACAACGCACGAAATTATGGGTCCCAAGAAGAAGCACTTGGACTGTAAGTATACATTTGATGATATGCTCGTTTAAAGGGTGGTGATGGTGAATCAATGAAGCCGGCCATCTCTACTCCGGTCTGCGCGGGTGACGTTGCTGGACCAAGCCAGGCCCGAGATGCTAGGATAACAGGCTAACGCAGCACAGGGGCTTCCTATTGTATGTTACCATTTGCTTCACTGAATTCAGTCAAGGCACTGGAAATCAGGTCGCACCGACATGCTTGTCATATTTCACGGAAAACTGCGCTCAAAGAGGTCTACAGCTTTGCAGTTGGGCGTCACGTAATGCATTGCCATTTGGAATACATCAATGAATTGTTTTGATGCCTGCAGTATGGAAACGACCTGTTTTACGTCCCAGTTCATTTGAAAGGAGCCGTTATTTGTGCATTAGTGTTGACCTGTGGTTGTGGGCATCACTGTCTTCGGTTGAGGCAGCAGAGGAGGACGGGAGGCGAGCAGACATTTACTGGGTTGACATGCGGTACCAATGCATTTCCTCCGTATGCAGGTGGATGGGCGGCAGAGGCACCGATAGAGCCGTAGGACTGGCGTGCCATGCTCGGGTCCAAGCCCCGTCCAGGTGGCCTGTCTGCGGCTCCTCCGCACAGACATTCGGGCTACATCAGGCCTCTTCAGGCCCTGTGCGCCGGTCATGTTGTCGGCGTGGCCGCTACAGTTGATGCAGTGGCTATATTTATCATGTCAGACTAAAACCTTTAATCTGCTGATGCAGTCCATCCTCAGATATGCACACAGCTAAATGTCATGAAAAACACACACTAACAGACACTCAGACACACACATTACATTACATTACACTTAGCTGTCGCTCTTATCCAGAGCAACTTACAGATATTTACAGGGTGTCAGTTAAAGTCCCTGGAGCAGTGTGGGGGTTAGATGCCTTGCTCAAGGGCATCCCAACCATGGGTAGGGTGGGATTTGAACCGACAACCTTCTGATTGCAAGCCCAACTCCCTAACCACTAGGCAGCTGCCACACACATGCTTACTCACTCAGAGATGATAGCAATCCTAAGGTGTGACTGCTGTCAAAGCCATTGGCTGTAAATCCTGCCTGTCTGACAGTGGACACAGGAAGGGTAACTGTCATTGGCCGGGGTATTTAGGTGTGAGAGAGAGCAGGTGAGGGGTGACTGGCATTGGCCGGGGTATTTAGGTGTGAGAGAGAATGGGTGAGGGGTAACTGCCATTGGCCGGGGTATTTAGGTGTGAGAGAGCAGGTGAGGGGTGACCGGTATTGGCCGGAGTATTTAGAGTAGAGTTACTTTATTGATCCCGAAGGAAATTAAGGAGGTGGTACCAGTGGTACCTGAAGTGGAGGCCACATCACAGAGCTCTTTGCACACACACACACACACACACACACACACACACACACACCTACACAGCCAGTCACAGGTTCACAGTACATTCTCTCTGCATTACAATCAGTACAATCAGTATTGTCATGCTCTTCCTCGTGTGAGTGTGAGTATGAATGTGTGTGTTTGTGTTTGTGTGTGTACCTCTGTGTCGGGCTGGGCCGGTGTGTGTAAAGTTTGTGTACAGTGCTCAGGTCCTACTGTGTGTGCGTCTGTGTGTGAGTGTAAATCAGTTGGCATGGCTGGAGGCACAGCTTACATTCATTCACATGCCCTCATTCAGATAATAGGAGCGAAGGGTCGGACTCGAGGTTTTTGCTTGGAGTTGTTTTTGGAATCCAAAGCTACTACAGTAAACTACAGTACATTACAGTAAAATACAGTAAACTACACCCTACTACAGTAAACTACAGCTCGCTACAGTAAACTACAGTACATGACAGTCTACTACAGCCTACTACAGTAAACTACAGCCTACTACAGTAAACTACAGTAAGTTGCAGCTACACCAAAGTAAACTACAGGAGACTAAATCATCTTACAACACGTAAGGGGTAACATCCGACAAGGCGTGCATTATACAGTTTTAAGTCAACGAGGTGGAGCCTAAGAACTTCCCAACGCGAAGCGGAGGGAAGTTTGCTCCGCCAAGTTGACTTAAAACTGTATAATGCACGCCTCACAGGATGTTACCCCGCTTATGACCCGGTTAATACCACTCAATTATGTAGAATGTATTTAAAATAATTCTCAATTAACTTAGAGGGTTAACTTAGACTCGGTTTCACTACAATGTGGCCTACAATGTAGCCTAATATTTGTAACGTTAAGTAGAGCGCTACGCAGCCCTCAGTCACTAGCCAAATTGGTTGTCAAGGTTACCTTTCATTTGGTAAGGTGATTGCTACTGCTCATCAGGTGTTAGCTAGCTTGGATTGAGCAACGCGACACATGCAATACTTATTCCAAAATGTTGATTTAGTTGTTATTTTCGGTTTACTATTTTTTTTAAGTTCATGGAAATTGAACTCGACATTGCCATTGAAGTTTGATAGAGATGGTTACAGTAGGTACGTACATTCTATTGGGTATTGATATGGAACGGTGCTGAAATTTTAAACTTTTTTGCCAGAACTACTTTCAAGGCGTGCATGATATACGATTTTACTGCATGCCTAGCAACCAATCAGAAAGCAGCACCACGTTCCAGAGGGTCATAAATGGAAATAAACTACAGGACACTACATCCCACATTACACTACTGTAAACTACAGGACTCTACATCCCACATTACACTACTGTAAACTACAGGACTCTACATCCCACATTACACTACTGTAAACTACAGGACTCTACATCCCACATTACACTACTGTAAACTACAGGACTCTACATCCCACATTACACTACTGTAAACTACAGGACTCTACATCCCACATTACACTACTGTAAACTACAGGACTCCACAACAACCACAAGACCTAACAACACACCAGAGAAAACTACACCGCCCTAACATCACATGACAGATGTCCACAACAAACTACAGGACACAACAGCTTACACACTCCACAACACACTACAGGACACAACAGCTTACACACTCCACAGCACTACAGGACAGTGCAACATCTTTCACTACTCCACAGTGAACTACAGAAGCTGAGGCAGCTGTTTTTGTTAAAAACGTTGAATCCTGTTAATCTGTTATAAGCGCAACATACACTGCTTGCAATCACTCTACTGCAGTAACAAATCACATTACACAAGCCACGTGTGTGTATGTGTGTTTAGGAGAAAAGGCTATGTGTGAATGTGGCTTTGGGAGATAGGGTGTGTGGGACAGACGTGTGTGTGAATGTGGGTTTGGGAGAGATGTCACATGTGCCTGATGTGTTTTGGTGTGTAAGTGTGTGTTTTGGATAGATGATGTGTGGTTGTGTCAGCTGGTTAGGTGAATATGGTTGTGTGTGTGTGTATATCCGTATGTCTTTATATGATAGTCTGTTTGGGTGTGTGTGTGTGTGTAAGTCTAAGTGTGTGTGTGCGTTTGTGTGCATGCATGGGTCTAGTGTGTGTGTAAACTGTGTGTGTGTGTGTATGTATGGGTCTAGTGTGTGTGTAAACTGTGTATGTGTGTGTGGATCCAAGTGTGTGTGTTTGTGTTTGTGTGTGTGTGTGTTTGTGTGTGTGTGTGTGCTATCCATGGTCCTAACTAACTCGGCCAACTAGGGGCTGGTGCTGGGAGGATCTCATGTCCTACTTTAGAGTCTTCCCTGCACATCCTCTGCAATATAGGCCACCAAGCACTGGACCCTCTGCCTGCCCTCCCATGTGTGTGTGTGTGTACGTGTGTGTGTGTGCGTGTGTGTGTATGAATGAATAACATAGAACGTCTTGAGCCCGCCTTACATGGCCTTTTTTTGGGGGGGGTAGATAGATTAATAGATAGCTAGATAGATATATAGATACACCTATTTGGGGGGGGTAGATAGATATATAGATACACCTATTGGGGGGGGGGGTAGATAGATATATAGATACACCTATTTGGGGGGGGGTAGATAGATATATAGATACACCTATTTGGGGGTGGGGTGGGGTAGATAGATATGTAGATACACCTATTTGGGGGGGGGGGGGGGGGGGTAGATAGATATATAGATACACCTATTTGGGGGGGGGGGGTAGATAGATATATAGATACACCTATTTGGGGGGGCAGACTTGTTTTGGGGGGACTGGCCCAAAGCGCTGAGATGTGCTCGACTGTCATGCTGAGAAATAAAACTCTCCAGTCTGACAGCCTCCAGAGGGAACAGCATAATGACATCAACCCTGTCTGTCTGTCTGTCTGTCTGTCTGTCTGTCTGTCTGACTGTCTGTCTGTCTGTCTGTCTGTCTCCAGAGGGAACAGCATGATGACATCAACCCTGTCTGACTGTCTGTCTGCCTGACTGTCTGTTTGTCTGACTGTCTGTTTGTCTGTCTGTCTGTCTGTTTGAGTGTCTGTCTGTCTGTCTCCAGAGGGAACAGCATGATGACTGTCTGTCTGTCTGTCTCCAGAGGGAACAGCATGATTACATCAACCCTGCCTGCCTGTCTGTCTGTCTGTCTGTCTGTCTGTCTGGACTTGTCCACATTCACTATCATCGCATCAGTTTAGATAGTTTCACCCCCTCAACCCCCTCAAATTCCACAAAACAGTTCAGTATGTGCCAGGTGTAATGGTGAAAGTTTTATGTAATTAATACTCTGTACATTCTCTATTAGCATTGCTAATAAAGCAAACATATATTTATATATGTATACATAGTCATATTAGCATTGCTAATAAGGAAAGCATTATATGGTCATATACTGTATGTACATAGTCATATTAGCATTGCTAATCATTATGTGGTGATATATGTACATAGTCATATTAGCATTGCTAATCGTTATGTGGTGATATATGTACATAGTCATATTAGCATTGCTAATCGTTATGTGGTGATATGTACATAGTCATTTTAGCATTGCTAATCGTTATGTGGTGATATATGTACAGTCATTTTAGCATTGCTAATTATTATGTGGTGATATATGTACATAGTCATATTAGCATTGCAAATTATTATGTGGTGATATCATAGACAGTAGAAGAGAATGGACCATGGGATGGCGTCGTTTTCAATAGGAGCCGTTGAAGCACGATTTTGAGATTTTTAAATGGTCACCAGGCAACTGCGCAAGCACGGGGTGACGTACGGTTACGTCGGCTAGCAAACCCAAATACTATAAATTGAGTGGTAGATGCTTAATCACAAATCATACAGCGTACGATAATTTTCTTAATAAGTATTCTTCTACCGTTATAGCTGCAATCACTTAGTGGAACGGGAGGCTATATTGTACGTGGGGACTTGATTCTTCGTCAACTAACTTTGGTTCCAGGCAGTCTTGCAAGCCAGCATGTCAAGGGTCTAGCTAGTTAGCATGTAAACTACAAGCTATAGCGTGTAGCTTAGCTTAGCCGTCTTTCTCAATTCACTTGCATCGAATAGTAAAATCCATAAAGATAGCGATTCTGCTTACAAACAAATACCAAGTTCTAAGCTTATGTTTTGAGAAATACTTATGTAAATGTTTCCCCAACATGAATAGAAAAGTAAAGGGGCATGACTATGGCTACGGCTTGTTATCCAAACAGTACGGTAAATTTTCTCCTGTGAGACAGAAACTCACTAGCCGTTGCATAATTTGTGACGCCATTTTTAGCACAATTTCAGATAAACGTTTCTTACAAGGCAATAACATGACAGATTTCTGATCGAAGCAAATATGTTGTGATGTGTCCTCTCCGGTTTAGAACAATTGGTTTAGAACCAATATCAAGACACAGAGTCCTTCTCCTGTAAAGTTATTTGATTTCAAAGTGACGCTAAAATGAATGGAAGTCAAGGGAATGCTAAAGGCTGTTGGGCCCTTTCCGGGTTGGGATTTCCCCATGGGTGCTTCAACTTCCACCTATGCTCCTACCCCCTTGGGTGATATATGTACAGTCATATTAGCATTGCTCATTATTATGTGGTGATATATGTACATAGTCCTTTTAGCATTGCTAATTATTATGTGGTGATATATGTACATAGTCATTTTAGCATTGCTAATTATTATGTGTTGATATATGTACATAGTCATATTAGCATTGCTAATTATTTTATGGTCATATATGTACAGTCATATTAGCATTGCTAATAAGGAACCATTATGTGGCCCAACACTTTTGCACAGTGCAAGTACCACCACTTTGCTCTTGTAGATGTGTGTATTACTAAATAATAGTTGCCTCCCTCTCTCCCTCTCTCTTTCTGTGTCGTGTGTAATACACGCTGTGTATTATTACCAAATAATAACCTGCCTGAAACATAATGCTATTTTTCCAAACCGACCAGCATTTCTACCTTTGCCTCATCAGACAAGTTGTACAGTACACACTCTGCTTTGCCCCATCACACAGACGCGTAGGGCAGTATTTGCCCCATCAGACACACACGTAGGGCAGTACCCACTCTGCATTGTCCCATCAGACAGACGCGTAGGGGAGTATTTGCCCCATCAGACAGACGCGTAGGGCAGTATTTGCCCCATCAGACAGACGCGTAGGTAGGGCTGCAAAGGGGCGGAAAATTCCTGGAAAGTTTCCGGAAAATTTCCATGGAAACCTTGGCACGGGAATTTTGGGAATTTTCAAATTGGTAACTTTGCACAGGAATTACGGGAATTTATGGAAATTACTGTGAGTCATATTCCAACATAAATGTAAACATTTTATTTTGTCATCAGCAGGCATTATTGCAAAAGGGAGACAATTAAAATACATGACTATGATTTATTTATTGCTCATGATATCCTCAAAACTTACTTGACTGCATGTAGTCCTCTGGCTGAAATGTGTGGCCTCATTAGTCTGTATTTACTGTGAGCTCAGAAAAGTAGCTTTGGCTCTTCAAAATTCTAGAAGATATTGTGCATGTGTTAGAGGAATGCAAAATGCATGTGGGGGGTGTGGCCTCAATGCCTCTGCAGAAAATAGTGTTCTATGTCCATATGAGTGAGGAACAGCATACTATACATAACTTCATTCACATGAATCTGATTATTTTAGCCAAGATTATGTTGCAGTATTTTTTTCTACCAACTATACTGATGCCCCTAACCTTCAACATTGATAATTCACAGTTTATTTCCGTGAATTCCTGAAAATTCCTGTTAATTCCCAAAAAAAATCCTATGGAAAGTTTCCAACTTGGAAAATTCCTGGAATTTTTCAACCCTACGCATAGGGCAGTACACACTCTGCATCGGGGCAGCAGAGCACTGGGTTCAGTGGGCCCAGTTTCAGTAGCACGAGGACCAGCATTCAGTCCACACACACACACGCTGCATCACACAACACACAACAGAAGAGCAGCAGGATCTCACTGTGGAATGTGTGTGTGTGTGTGTGTAAGTGTGTGTGTGTATGAACAGGAGTATTCCGGTGCTTTCTGTCCTTGGAAGGTGGCTATTTTCAGGTGTGCATTTGTAGTTCCTGGTCCTGAGAGGTTGTTCTTGGAAAGGGGCCTCTCTGGCTTTTCCCATGTCCTCAGTAGGGCTGTGCAATACACACACACACACACACACACACACACACACACACACACACACACACACACACACACACACACACACACACACAAACACACACAGTAGGGCCGTGCGATTAACCGTTTGCAAATCGTCATCGGGGTAAAATTCAGGTCACCCACGAGGATCAGCTTGACGAGGGTAAAGCTAGAGGAGAGCAGAATGAGACAAAGTAACGTGTGTGTGTGTTTGCGTGTGTTTGTGTGTGTGTGTGTGTGTGTGCATGTGTGTGTGTGTGCGCGTGTGTGTATGTGCATGTGTGTGTGTGTTTGTGTGTATGTGTGTATGAATGCCTTGGATTCATCTCCCAAAGCTGTGTGTGTGTGTGTGTGTGTGTGTGCGTATGAATGACTTGGAATGATCCTCCAAAGCAAAGATGTCATTTAGACAAAAAAGGGTACACAATGTCAGTTGTGTGGCGATGGTTTGGTAATGCCCAAGGTGACATGGATCACATGAAGCTGCTAGATGAGCTAGATGAGCTTACATCCAGCTGCTGTCCAACTATCAGTAGTGGGAATAAAATGTGATAAAATCAATGTTGGACAATGTAACTGCAAAATGTAGCTTTTGTGCATGTAAAAACACAACATGTTCTGAATCATCTAACCATGGTTTTGGTATACCCCAAAATAAATATAACAAAGAGTGGAACTAAGAATGTGATTCTGCTTCATGGTGTCTGTTGCAGTAGTTGTTGGCCCTGAGTGCTGTGTGTGTGTATTGCAGTAGTTCCTGCCTTTGGAAAGGCCATCCTTTTCAGATGTCTGTTAGTAGTTCCTGTCCTTGGGAGGTCACCCTTTTCAGAAGTGTGTTAGTAATTCCTGTCCTTGGAAGGTCACCCTTTTCAGATGTCTGTTAGTAATTCCTGTCCTTGGAAGGCCACTTTCTTTAGGTGTCTCTCAGTAGTTCCTCTGCTTTGGTGGCTGGTATTTCCAGGAGTGTGTTTTTAGTAGTTACTGTCCTTGGAATGCTGTTCTCAGGTGTGTGTGAGTAGTTCCTGTCCTTGGAAGGTTGTTCTCAGGTGTGTGTGAGTAGTTCCTGTCCTTGGAAGGCTGTTCTCAGGTGTGTGTGAGTAGTTCCTGTCCTTGGAAGGCTGGTCTCAGGTGTGTGTGAGTAGTTCTTGGCTGTAGGAGGAGAGTTACAGTAGTTCCAGGAAAGTGGGGGGTCAGATTGCTGCTGTGAGGTAAGATGAGATGAGACACGTACACACGTCCCTGAGCGCACTCTGATCCTGTCCGTCCCACTGGCCGTGTGTGTGTGGTGTCACTGCCAGATGGGCTTTATTAGTGTGTGTTTCCACAGGTAGATATGGCACTAAACAAATCAGAGATCAGGAGTGTGTGTCACTGAGTGTCAGCCTACTGTGTGTGCGCGCATGTGTGTGCGTGTGTGTGTGTGGAGCTGCTGTAACTTCACTTATAACCCAAAGTTTGTTTCTCTTCCTCTCCTCTCCTCTCCTCCTCTTTCCTCCCCTCCCCTCTCCTCCTCTCTTCTCCTCCCCTCTCCTCCCCTCTCCTCTTTACTCTCCTCCCCTCCCCTCTCCTCTCCTCCTCTTTCCTCCCCTCTCCTCCTCTCCCCTCCTCTCCTCCTCTCCTCCTCTCCTCTCCTCT
>CM050203.1:1020000-1032500 GCA_027475355.1 Coilia nasus
CATAAATAAAAGTAGTGCATACTTATGTACTTGCAGTGGTGCATACTACACAGTAGTACGTACTTACATACTTATGCTATCAAATAGCCACAGGCTACCAGGAGGATAGTGGGCCAGTCATTTTAGGATGCAGAAAGGAATCTCCCACTTGCAAAATACCTATCCCTGATCTTCTAAAACACACTGTATACATCATTACTAACATGATATTATATTGACGTCTAAAGCACATTACTACACCATTGCTAATAGGGCTGCACGATTCTGGAAAAAATGTGAATCACGATTTTCTTGAGTAGAATTGAGATCACAATCTTCTGCATAATTTTTTTAAACAATTTTGAATGTTTATTAAACTCGTAAATTTGACAAAAACAAATATTCAATTGGGAATTGAAGCTGTATTGTAATGAAAACAGAGGACTAACTTAAGCACAAGCCAGGCCCACTCACTTAGTCTAAACTGAACCATAGCATATTTAGTAAATACATCATTTATTATTATTATTATTATTGTTGCTGTTGTTATCATCATTATGTTGTTGTTGTTGTTATCACTAGTATTAGTAGTAGGCCTACAGTAGGCTAGGTACAGTAGTAGTAGATTATTTAATCATTAATGTAGCCTACAACCAAGAGTCATGTTGCTGTTTTAAAATAGGCTCTATAGATAACATGGTAGAATGATTTAAAAAAAGGCTTACCAATTGCCCGATGTAGTCAATGTAAACATTACAGCCTACCTGCAGGCATCTGCTTTCATTTTGAAATCACTCGCTATGAAATGAACAGTAAGACTCATGTATGGTTCCATGGTCCGACTGGACCATAAATCAGATGTTGCTGAAAATTAGTGCATTTTGCACAAACATGGCATGCAGTGCTAGCCTGGTAAACCAGCCCCTCGTACTTCATTTTGTACAGAGGGTCTGGACCGGAATCTCTTGAGGGTTATTTAGTCGGGCCCAGCAAGACCGATCCAATCTGCGAACAGAGGGTGTGTTTGTTAGCCTTGTGTGCTACATTTGAATTGTAGTGCGGAGGTAGGCTAATTGCATACGTGACGACCAGGCGTTAGCAATTGGGTAAAGGCAGAGGCTTGTTTTAAAACTTCAGCAGAGTCCCCACCTCCAACAAATCATTTCTTACTGTGTCTGGTCCAGACCCTCTGTACAAAATGAAATGAAGTACGAGGGGCGAGTTTACCAGGCTAAGGCAGTGCTACCTTTGAAAAATAGTTACGGGAAGGCATCTAGTAGCGTTTGTCCAAAATGTTCTGCTGTACAGTGTTAATGGGAGCCATGTCTTTAGCTAGGTGGTAAGAGCTCCCCGCTGTTATCTCCTCATGTCTTTAGCTGGGTGGTAAGAGCTCCCCGCTGTTACCTCCTTATGCCTACTGGAGTTTGGTGGATATGGTATTGTGTTGTGGTAACCGTCTGTTTTGTCGGGTGACTGGCTTTTTTAGAGTTCTTGTTTACTACTTCATCATATCGAACTCTGTGGTGGCGTTTAAGGTGGTTGTACAGATTTGTGGCGATGCCATGTTTTGTTCCTACGAGGGCAGAACACACTTTGCAATGTACTTTGGACTGTTTATCGTCGTCTTGCTTAAAACCGAAATATTTCCACACCACTGAATACGAACCTTTCCTAGGGTGTTCAGTTGGCCTATGTTCTTCATTACCACCTGGGTTTTCGTCGTTCATTGTTTTGGAAGTCTCATTCACCGTCGTTTCCCTCTCACTCTCATCTGTCTTCAAGGTGTACTTCCACGAGAAACCGTTTAGTACTTGCTCTTTTGAAATATGATAGGTCACCCCGAGTTGCATATGCATGCTGCATATCAAAATGTTTTTCTACCCCCATTTTCTATATCAGTCAAAAGAAGACAATAGGCGGGAAAAACGACCCAATGCGAAAAGGGCCTGCAGCGTGACGTAGACGTGCAAATGCATATAAGATAAACTGACAGAATGGGCTTTAAATGATGTTAGCCTGTGACTGACTCGCATAAGATTAGCAGGCTAGTTGAATGACTGAACTGCATTTAGCCGGGCACTTGCACTGTTTTGTCATGCAAATATTACCATTCTGAAACGTTCATTGACAAACGGTCAGGAAGCGACTGTGCTTGTGCCATCTCTCCTTCTTCTTCGGATTCAGGATCAAACACATAAGGCTGTATCTCCGAAGACATTCTGTGTGCAGTTCTAGCGCTGTCAAGTTGACTTTTCCCCTTTACCTTACTCTGCTATCAAGTTGACTGGGGCAAAGGAAGCTGCAGGGAGCGTGTCACGCCTCTGGTGAAATCGTGTCGTTCTCCCGGCCCCACCCCCTCCACCAAACTAAAACAGCCTGAAACAGAAGCACTAGAACATTTTTTTTCATCAAAACCAGCGCACAGGGCAATTATTAATACTAGAGAACACCGCAAAATTAATGAAAACACGATGGAAGTACACCTTTAAAAACACTCCCCCTACCTCCGGGTTGCTGCCATGCTAAATCACGTGATGTACAGGACGGTTTGTGATAGGTTGAAGGCACCATGGAGAGCACCTACACTGGCGCATGCGGACGCTTGAGAAACTCGGAGGTAACTAGGAGGTTTTTTGGTGCAGCACGTGAGAGAAAAAAACACAAGAGTCGTTCTGGAAAAGGATTGTATGTAGGTGTGAATCGAGATTGAAATTTTTTTACGATTTATTGTGCAGCCCTAATTGCTAGCATGACTTATAGCTTTAAAACACATTGTGTACCATTGCTAGTGTGATATTGACCTGTAGAACACATTACATAAGCTATTGTTATCATGACATGAAGCTCTCCAGTGCATTGTAAAGGCCATATAAAGCATCTTATCTGTGCCATAAGGTGCATATAATGCATCTTAGCTGTGCCATTAGGTGCATATAATGCATTTTAGCTGTGCCATTAGGTGCATATAATGCATCTTAGCTGTGGTGCATTTGGGCTATTCTGACCATAATCACCTTTATATTCTTCATCTCACCTTCCTCTCTCTATTTCTCTATTTCTCTCTTTCTTTCACTCTGTCTGCCTCTCTGCCTATCTTCTGTCTGTCTCTCTCTGCCTGCCTGCCTGTCTGTCTGTCTGTCTTTCTCTCCGCCCCTCCTTCAGTTCACGGTGTGTGTAAGTATCTGTTCTTCAGCTTCACTGCTCTACTGTGTGCTCTAGTGTGTGTGTGTCTGTGGGTGTGTGTGTGGGTGTTTGTGTGTGTGTGTGTGTCTGTGGGTGTGTCTGTGGGTGTGTCTGTGGGTGTGTGTGTGGGTGTTTGTGTGTGTGTATGTGTGTGTGTGTGTGTGTGTGTGTGTGTGTATGTGTGTGTGTGTGTGTGGGTGTGTGTAAGTATCTGTTCTTCACCTTCACTGCTCTACTGCAGCCCTTTCCCCGTCGCATGCCTGCACTGTGTGCTCTAGTGTGTGTGTGTGTGTGTGTGTATGTGTTGGTGTGGGTGGGTGTGTGTGTGGGTGTCTGCATATGTATGTGTGTCTCTGTGTATGTGTGTGGGTGTGTGTGTGTGTGGGTGTGTGTGTGTGTGGGTGTGTGTGTGTGTGTGTATGTGTTGGTGTGGGTGGGTGTGTGTGTGGGTGTCTGCATATGTATGTGTGTCTCTGTGTATGTGTGTGTGTGTGGGCGGGTGTGTGTGTCTGTGTGTGGGTGTGTGTGTGTGTGGGTGTGTGTACATTGTGTAATTGTGTGTCTGCTGGTGTGTGCATGTACGTGTGCAAGTGTGAATGTGTGTATATTTGTTAGTGAATATTTTATTACTGCGTGTGGGTACTTGTCTGTGTACATATTACTTTGTACGTGTTTGTGTGTAGAGTGTGTGCTTGTGTCTGTGTGTCTGTGAGTACGTGTATGAGTGTGTTTGTGCTCTTAGTGTTTGTACTGTGTCTGATGTGTGTGTATATTCCTGTATTAAATTGTGTGTGTGTGTGTGTGTGTGTGCCTCAGGCTCCCAGTAGTCTGCTGGATGCTCTGGAGCAGCACCTGGCCTCGCTGGAGGGGAAGAAGGTGAAGGACTCCACTGCGGCCAGCAGGTGGGGCTATAGAGCTGTCAGCCAGCCAGGATGTGTGGCGCTTCATTTACTGTCACAGTACTCAGTACTTATATTATATTATATTATATTGTATTATATTATATTATATTATATTGTATTGTATTATATTATATTATATTATATTATATTATATTATATTATATTATATTATATTATATTATATTATATTATATTATATTGTATTGTATTGTATTGTATTATATTATAATTGACAGCTCCACTCATCAGGGAAAAAAGCATCTCTCGTGCACAGAAAAAAAGAAAATGGTATGAGGTTAGGAAAAAACAATGTAGACTATAGACAATAAAAATAACACTGCCCAGGAAATGCTTGAGTGGATTTTCAGTAGGCCACTTCCTCCAGGTGTCTGTGTGTGTGTGTGTCTGTGTGTGTGTGTGTGTGTGTGTGTGTGTTGTTTTTCTTCATTCACACGCTGCTGTGTGTGTGCGCAGGGCCAGCACCCTGTCCAATGCGGTGTCGTCTCTGGCCAACACGGGCATGTCCTTCACCAAGGTGGACGAGCGCGAGAAGCAGGCTGCCCTGGAGGAGGAGCAGGCACGCCTCAAAGCCCTCAAGGTGACCTTTGACCTTTCACCCCATACACGCTTCAAATCCCTCAAGGTGGCCTTTCACCCCTACACGCCTCAAAGCCCTCAAGGTGACCTTTGACCTTTCACCCCTACACGCCTCAAAACCCTCAAGGTGGCCTTTCACCACTACATGCCTCAAAGCCCTCAAGGTGACCCCAACAACCTTTCACCCCACCCCTACACACCTCAAAGCCCTCAAGGTGACCTTTGACCTTTCACCCCTACACGCCTCAAAACCCTCAAGGTGACCCTACAGGTCAAGATCATAACTACAACCCATGTTGCCTCTGACTCAACAGCTCTGACTACCATGACCTGAAAGAATGAGGACCTACACAGACATATCTGAGCTGATGAGGAGTCTGTGTGTGTCTGTGTGTGTGGGTGTGTGCATGTGTGCGTGTGTGTGTGTGTGTATGTGTGTGTTCCTTAGGAGCAGAGACTGAAGGAGTTGTCCAAGAGGCCCTCGTTTGCCACCACAGACGCGTCTCCCGTCTCCACCACCGGAGGCAGCATCAGCACCGCGCCCGCCATCGACCTCTTCTCCACGCCCAGCTGCTCCAACGGGTACGATGTGGAGTGGTGTGTGTGTGTGTGTGTGTATGCATGCATTCTAACATAGGATGCTTTTGCATTGAAGGTCCCCAGAAGGTACACAGGCGTCAGAGACGTGAGGGTCACAGTGTGTCTTGGTGGTGGTGTGTGTGTGTGTGTGTGTGTGTGTGTGTGTTTACGGACTTTAAACATAAACTTCTCCTGTGTTTACCTCCACAGTGCCCTGAAGATGGAGAACGACCTGTTTGACCTCCAGACGACCTTCCAGCCTCAAGTGCAGCCGGCCTCATCAGTAGCGTCTGGCTGGGGAGGTAGGGAGTGTGAGCGGGGGGGTGGGTGGTGCGGTGTGTGTGTAGGTCCCTCTCAGGGTTCCTTCTCTACCACGCTTGACTGTATGTTGTCTGTTCTGTTCTGCTGTCTGTGTGTGTGTGTGTGTGTGTGTGTGTGTGTGTGTGCATGTTGTGTGTTCTCTCGTTCTAATGTCCTCTGTTCTCTCTCTCTGCTCTTGCCTGCTCAGATCCTTTCTCTTCCTCTGAGGCGGTCGAGGACGCCATTCCAAACCTTAACCCTTTCCTCACCAAGCTTGTTGTTGAGGCAGGCCCCGCCCCCGTAGTGTCCCCAGAGGGGCTTAGTTTGTCTAGGACCGCAGGGCATGACATGTTTGGTGGTAAACACAAACCCTTTGTTCTTTTCTTGCTGACTGTGTGTGTGTGGATGTGTGTGTGCATGTGTGTGTGGATGTGTGTGTGTGCGCCTGTGTGTGTATGGGTCTTCTCAGTAGGTGTTTCTCCCTCCTAGATGTACATTATCTATTGATATGGGCCTATATTTAATACAGCCCTGTAAATCCTTTGATAACAAATATGAAACAATTAAAACCAGTGCAGGGTTATGTACCAGACAGAGTAATGGCTTGAACCCCACTGCTTTGGGAGGTCAGGATATTACCAAGAGGAGATGTGAACACTGCTTTGGGAGGTCAGGATATTACCAAGAGGAGATGTGAACCCCACTGCTTTGGGAGGTCAGGATATTACCAAGAGGAGATGTGAACCCCACTGCTTTGGGAGGTCAGGATATTACCAAGAGGAGATGTGAACCCCACTGCTTTGGGAGGTCAGGATATTACCAAGAGGAGATGTGAACCCCACTGCTTTTGGGAGGTCAGGATATTACCAAGTGGAGATGTGAACCCCGCTGCTTTGGGAGGTCAGGATATTACCAAGTGGAGATGTGAACCCCACTGCTTTGGGAGGTCAGGATATTACCAAGAGGAGATGTGAACCCCACTGCTTTGGGAGGTCAGGATATTACCAAGAGGAGATGTGAACCCCACTGCTTTGGGAGGTCAGGATATTACCAAGAGGAGATGTGAACCCCACTGCTTTGGGAGGTCAGGATATTACCAAGAGGATATGCACAGTCTTTACAAATGGCTCATAAAGCTGGGATGTGTGAATGACTCACTGTGAAGTCAGGAGTGTAACTGAGACTAAAGTGGCATGGTGCAAACCAGCACTCTTAAAACGGCTATCATCTGGAGAAATGCTTTCTAGCTTTCTATGAAATGAGGAAGCAGGACTGTAGACATTTGGTGTTGACCTCTGATGACCCCCGGGCAGTGGGTAGAGTATAGAGTGCAGGAGTTTGGGAGGAGGTCAAGGGAGGTGGGTATGGGGGCGAAAGGCATACGTTTAACCTTTTTATCCTGTAACCCTTTCGGGACTCTAAAGAGATGATGAAACCGATCTTTCAGTCACTGATCAAGTAACCCTTTAGTTTGTGAGCGGATGATCTTCTTACGTCTTCTATGTTTGATTTTTTTTGCAGTAGATCAGTACAATCCCTTTATTGATCCGAGCTCGGCTCTTTCAACCAATTACAAACACACAGTGCGGATAGAAAGCTTGCTCTCAGGTACCAGTGCACCTATGTTTCCTGCCAGACAGAAAACATAAGGCTCCTTCCCCTGTGCAGCAGGGCTGCCATGACCAATCAGCTTGTAGGATGCTGTCACCTCAGACTGTCATGACCAATCACCTTTTAAGATGTTATTGTATCAGACTGTCATGACCAATCACCTTTTAAGATGTTATCATATCAGATAGTCACAACACAGACAGCTATCACCAATCAACACGACAGCTATCACCAATCAACATGTGGGATGTTACCACCTCAGATAGTCATGGCCTGTCAAAGGTGTGACAGTGTTGACAGGTCAGGTTCATGGACGTCTCAGAATTACCTCTTTAACGTTTGTTGTGTTGGTCTAAATGACCTCAGTGGTATTTTCAGCCAACGCACACTGATTCCCCTAGGTAGCTTTCATGGCAGCAGTGTGTGTGTGTGTTATTTCCACTAACTCTGTTGCTGCCTGTGTTGCTCTCCTCTGCTCTCCTCCTGGGTTGTGTGTGTGGTGGAGCAGACTCGTTCGGCACAGCAGGCATGCTTCAGCACATCCCCAACCCGGCCCCCTTCCAGCCTGAGCCCTCTTCAGTAGCTGGCCTCTTTAGAGGTAAGGCTGCTAGCCTTTAGCTACTTTAGCAGTAGGGTGCCTAGAAATTAGCTTCAGTAGCTGGCCTCTTTAGAGGTAAGGCTGCTAGCCTTTAGCTACGTTAGCGGTCAGGTGCCTAGCCATTAGCTTCAGTAGCTGGCCTCTTTAGAGGTAAGGCTGCTAGCCTTTAGCTATTTTAGCGGTCAGGTGCCTAGCCATTAGCTTCAGTAGCTGGCCTCTTTAGAGGTAAGGCTGCTAGCCTTTAGCTACGTTAGCGGTAAGGTGCCTAGCCATTAGCTTCAGTAGCTGGCCTCTTTAGAGGTAAGGCTGCTAGCCTTTAGCTATTTTAGCGGTCAGGTGCCTAGCCATTAGCTTCAGTAGCTGGCCTCTTTAGAGGGAAGGCTGCTATCTTTTAGCTCCTTTAGCGGTCAGGTGCCTTAAAGATATTATTCATTTCTGTAGCTTGCCTATGCAGAGGTACTGTTAGCATCTATAAATGTTATATGTAGAGTTATGGCCTTAGGATGTCAGTTAGCCATTAGCGTCTGTCGCTGGCATCTTTACAAGTAAGGCACTCAGACATCTGTAGATGTTAGGCTTCCTAGAGCAGAGACAAATGGCCAAAAGGCCAGTAGCAGACTTCTTAACAGGGAAGAGAATATCAGCTGTAGTAGGCAGTGTCTTTAGAGGAGAGGCAGTTAGCCATTAGCTTGAGAGCATGTCATCTTTAGAGTAGACTCAAAAGGATGACACTTAGTAATGCTAATGGCTTACTGCCTGCCCTCTACAGACATAGTAGCTGATCTTTTAGGGACAATACTCTTACATATCTCTTCTGCAGCTGGCTTCTTATAGGCCCTTATGTGCACCGACAAGCACCGACTAAGGGCTCATTTCCACCAAACACTCTGCGTGTACAGCGCGTGCCCATTGTCTGTCCGTCTTCGTTTACAATGCACATTAACAGATTAGACCATTTTCACCGCACGTGTGATCTGAGTGTATTCTGTCCCTATACAAACCTATTGTACACGGATACGCGCGGTACACGCTCAAGTCGGTGGAAATGAGGCCTAACACTGGCTTGTCATACCATGTGTTTACTCTTTTTTTCCCTTAGTCTGTTTTATTTTATTCTAGCCGACTCTCTTCTGGTACCCCCCCCCCTGTGTTTTGGGGTCACTGAGGTGTGTGCTTGTGTGTCCTTCCATTCTTTAGGGTACCCCATGGCCTCAGTGCCCCCAGCCCAGTCCTCCGCCCCCCTGAAGGTGGACTTTGAGTCTGTGTTTGGCTCCAAAGCTGGCTCCAGCAGTCTCGACTCAGATGGTAATTTCTACCCCTCTATCTCATGTGGAAAGTCATGGTATTAGATATTGTACGTAGATATTGTGCCTATTGAAGATTACAAACTTAATGCAGTGTAGCTCAGTCCCATCACCTCAGTTATGACAAATGTCTTATTTGTCACTAACCCCACCCCACCCCACCCCAATCCACCCCACCCCACCCCACCCCACCCCACACCATCCACCCAAACCCCACCCCAATCCACCCCACCCCCACCCACTACCCTACCCCACACCATCCACCCAAACCCCACCCACTACCCTACCCCACACCATCCACCCCACCCCCACCCACTACCCCACACCATCACCCCACCCACCCCAAACCTCATACACTATATCCCCCCAATCCCCCCCCCCTTCCAGACCTCACAGGCGGGATTCTGAAGCCCACTATGGCATCCAGCGCTCAAGGCCACGCCTCCAACCTGCCTGAGAAGCTCGTGTCGGACGACCTGGACTCCTCCCTCGCCAACCTGGTCGGCAGTAGGTGTCAGCATGCCTCAAATTAGGGGACTATATGAACGATATATAGCTCTCGAAATTACAGACCTGTATGCCTTAAATTAAAGAACTATATGCTGCTCAAAATTAGAGAACTAAATGCTTCTGCACATTAGAGAAATATATACTGCTCTACATTACAGAACTATGTGTTGCTCTACATTAGAGAACTATGTGTTGCTCTACATTAGAGAACTATGTGTTGCTCTACATTAGAGAACTATGTGTTGCTCTACATTAGAGAACTATGTGTTGCTCTACATTACAGAACTATGTGTTGCTCTACATTACAGAACTATGTGTTGCTCTACATTAGAGAACTATGTGTTGCTCTACATTAGAGAACTATGTGTTGCTCTACATTAGAGAACTATGTGTTGCTCTACATTAGAGAACTATGTGTTGCTCTACATTAGAGAACTATGTGTTGCACTACATTAGAGAACTATGTGTTGCTCTACATTACAGAACTATGTGTTGCTCTACATTAGAGAACTATGTGTTGCTCTACATTAGAGAACTATGTGTTGCACTTCATTAGAGAACTATGTGTTGCTCTACATTACAGAACTATGTGTTGCTCTACATTAGAGAACTATGTGTTGCTCTACATTAGAGAACTATGTGTTGCTCTACATTAGAGAACTATGTGTTGCTCTACATTAGAGAACTATGTGTTGCTCTACATTAGAGAACTATGTGTTGCACTTCATTAGAGAACTATGTGTTGCTCTACATTAGAGAACTATGTGTTGCTCTACATTAGAGAACTATGTGTTGCTCTACATTAGAGAACTATGTGTTGCTCTACATTAGAGAACTATGTGTTGCTCTACATTACAGAACTATGTGTTGCTCTACATTAGAGAACTATGTGTTGCTCTACATTAGAGAACTATGTGTTGCTCTACATTAGAGAACTATGTGTTGCTCTACATTAGAGAACTATGTGTTGCTCTACATTAGAGAACTATGTGTTGCTCTACATTAGAGAACTATGTGTTGCTCTACATTAGAGAACTATGTGTTGCTATACATTAGAGAACTGCTGTACACTACTGTGCTGCTTTAGGGCTCATTCACACCAAACACTCTCCGTATTCAGCGCGTGGCCGTATTCTGTCCGTACAATATGTTTCTATGGTGATAGAATACGCTCAGAATACGCTCAGAACACGGTTGCAGTGGGAATGGTCTCATCTGCCAACGTGTATTCTAAATGAATACAGACAGAATACGCTCAGAATACGGCCACGCGCTGAATACGCAGAGAGTTTGGTGTGAATGGGCCCTTACACTACTGTGTGTGCTGCTCAGTCATTCATGAGTGAACTATGAACTGGATGTATATTTACATATTTATGTGTGTGTGTTTATGTATATTTTTCTGCCTCTGTGTCTCTCAGGTCTAGGGATTGGAAATGGCACCACGAAAAAGTAAGTGTTCCTGCTCACACAGTGTACACAGAGATGGAAGTGTGTGTGTGTGTGTGTTTCTCTCCCTCTCTCCCTGTTTTGTCATCTTTATCTCTTCTCTCTCTCTCTCTTTCCCTCTCTCTCTTTCCCTCTTTCATTGGCTCCTGCTCTGGTTGCACATGCACACTCCTCCTCTGTCATCTTTCTCTTTCTGCCTTTCTTTCTTCCTTTCTTCATCTCTATCTCTCTCTCCCACTCTCTCCATCCCTATGTCTCACTCTCTCTCCCTCCCTCATCCCTCTGTCTCTCTACCTCTCTCCCTCTCTCTCTATCTCTTTCCCCCCTTTCCTCTCTTCCTCTTTCTTTCCTCTCTCTCCCTCTCTATTTCTCTCCATCCCTCTCTCTCTCTCTCTCTCCCTCATCCCTCTCTCCATCCCTCTCTCCCTCTCTCTCTCTCCCTCTCTCTCCATCCCTCTCTCCTCTTTCTCTCCATCCCTCTCTCTCTCTCTCCCTCATCCCTCTCTCCCTCTCTCCATCCCCATCTCTCCTTCTCTCTGTCTCCCTCTCTCTCTCCCTCCATCCCTCTCTCCATCCCTCTCTCTCTCTCCCTCTGCCCATCCCCATCTCTCCCTCTCCCTCTCTCTCCATCCCTCTCTCTCTCTCCCTCATCCCTCTCTCTCCCTCATCCCTCTCTCTCTCTCTCTCTCCATCCCTCTCTCCTCTTTCTCCCCATCCCCCTCTCTCTCTCTCTCTCCCTCATCCCTCTCTCCCTCTCTCCATCCTCATCTCTCCCTCTCTCTGTCTCTCTCTCTCTCTCCCTCCCTCCTCTCTCCCCTGCAGTGATGTGCACTGGACTCAGCCGGGGGAGAAGAGGCTGACGGGGGGGATGCACTGGCAGCCCAAGGCCGCGCCCACCACCACCTGGAACCCTGTTTCCATGGTAACGCAGCGGGAGCCAGCCAGCCGCCTCTTCTTTATTTCTTTCTTTCTTTCTTTATTTATTTACATGTTTGTGCATGTATTTATTTATTTACATGTTTATATGTGTTTATTTATTCATCTCTGTGTTTGTTTATTATTTACTCTTGTGCCGCAGCCTCCCTCCGTGATGGCGTTTCCTGCCACCACCCCCACAGGCATGATGGGATACGGCATGGTGAGTGAAAGGGTTCCACACACACACACACACAAAAACACACCCCAGGTACTACACATGCAGCTTATTTTACCCTTAGACACACTACACATTACACAAAACACTCACAGTGTAAACGCTACCCTAACTGCACACCTGTTCTGATTGGCTAGTATTGTGGTAAGATGTGTTGTGATTGGCTAGTACTGTGGTAAGTTGTGTTGTGATTGGCTGGTATTATGGTGACTTGTGATAAGCTGGTATTGCAGTGAGATGTGTTGTGATTGGCTAGTATTGCGGTGAACTGTGTTGTGGTTGGCTAGTATTGCAGTGAGGCTGTGTTGTGATTGGCTGGTATTGTGGTGAGATGT
>CM050203.1:1035000-1075000 GCA_027475355.1 Coilia nasus
GTGCATATGCATGCTGGAGGCCAACTGCTCTCGTTGTGTTGTGTCTGTCAGATGCAGTTCATGTAGCTGAGGCTGAAGGACTGATGGAGATCTCATCTGACACCGCCCCCTGCAGGACTCCCAGCCCCCCACGGAATCATCCCCAATAAAACACTCCTCGTGCTCACAGGGTCAGGAGCGTGTGTGTATGTGTGGGTGTGTGTGTGTAAGGGAGTGTGTGTAGGAGGAGGGGGATCCTGCAGTGGGTGTTTTTGTAAATTGTCTGAGATGACACACACACACTGAGCTGCTGCATCGGCCCTTCGGACTCCTCGTCCTCGTCCTCATCTTCGTCCTCGTCCTCTCTGGAGCGGCTCAGAGCAGTCGCAGACGCCCGTCACGGCCACTTCACCCACTCAGACACTAACTATAGTTTGATGTCAGAGAAACCTTTCTCCAACCAACCTTTTTTCTTGTCTATGTTGTTGTTTACGGGTGGATGAGAGGAGGGGCGGCGGGAGGAGGCGGTCCCTCCCCTCTCTGACGGACAGCCAGGGTGTGGGAGCGGATGGTTTCCATAGCAACGGAGGACGGCGTTGTGATGATGTAGCGTTATGCAGATCACCCTCCATCGCCCCCGTTTACTTTCGTCCTTGGACCTGTGCTCACTTCATGTTTCCTGTGTGCTCACTTCCTGTTTCCTGTGTGCGCTTTTGTTATTTATTTATGACGTACGCTTTTAAAACAAACCATATAATAAGTACCTTTAAATGGAAGACCTTGTATCGGATGGATGAGTGGATGCGTGTGTGTGGGGTTGGGTAATGAAGGATCCAGTGTCTGCTGGGTGTGTGTGTGTGTGTGTGTGTGTGTGTGGTTGTGCACTGGAACACCCTGTGTCAGATGGGTGTGTGTGTGGGATTGTGTACTGAAAGAATAATAGAGTTTTTAAAAATAGATTTATAAAAAAAACAGACACCTCATAAGGAAATGATAGAGCACTAATGTTCTGTGTGTAGATGAATTATTGTAGATCGGCAGCGTCAGCGCCCCCTGCTGTTCCGGGGGAGAAGAGATTAGACAAGAAGAACCGTTAGCGCCCCCTGCTGTTCTGGGGGAGAAGAGATTAGACAAGAAGAAGCATTCAGTCATCTATTTAGTCAGTACAGTGCCTCGGGCTTATACCGCACTCTTTGATTGGCTGGCTAGTGTTTATACTGGACATTCTCATTGGCTGGCGCAACAACACTGGTACACAGTGGGGAGCGCGCGCACACACACATAGCAGTGAGGACCCAGGGAGCATCTGTCTAGCGCTGCCAAGGCCCTCCAGTGGACTTACATACACACACACACACACACACACACACACACACACACACACAGCAGTGAGGACCCAGGGAGCATCTGTCTAGCGCTGCCAAGGCCCTCCAGTGGACTTGTGGCGCACATACATACACACACACACATACACACACACACACATGCGGAGGGGCCATGGCAGCTCTGGGCTGTGTGTGTGTGTGTGTTTATGTGCATGCTAATGTGTGAAGGAGTGTGTGTGTGTGAGTGCATGCTTGAGTGTGTGAGTATGTATTTATGTGTGTGTGAGGGAGTGTTTGTATGAGTGAGACAGAGAATGTGTGTGTGTGTGCGCGCTGCTCTCTGAGTGTGAGGGTGTTTGCGAGATGTGTGGCCAGGCGAAGGAGATGGAATGAATGTGTGTGTTTGTGTGTTTGTTTGCTGCTTTCTGGGTGGGGGGGCATGGAGATGGCGTCTGCCTCCTCTGAATGTGAAGAGTGCCCCTCCTTGCTGACCTCGTTTCAGCGCCATCCTGCCCTGCTGCCAACACACCACAGGGGGCGCCATTTCTCCATCGGCGGCTGCAGACAGAAGGAGGCCGTTTACTCTGTAAATTTGTTGTAAAAAATAAACACAAAAACAAGAAGATGACAAAGCAGACAGCTGCAACGGCGTTATGAGAAGCACTGTTGATCGGTGCTGTGTGTGTGTGTGTGTGTGTGTGGGGATGAGGCTGTGCATGTGTGTACAGTATGTGTGTGTGTGTAAATAAAATGGACTGTTCATTTCACTAGGTGGCAACGGATGGTGTGAAAGCAATCCAATCAGAACTGACTCTACCTGGCTTACTATTCGACTGGATATCTTCTGTGTTGTGTTCACAGACAAATATGTTTTGTTTTATCTATTTAAAAGATATATGCATAAAGTGGTGGACTTCTTTTTCTTCTTTTTCAAATAAAGTGCAGCTTCCACAACGCTGCCGTGCTGTTTGCCTTTCTGTCTTGAGCAAACATAGTTCCGTCTCACAGGCAACACCTGGAGCAGGTTGGGTGTCCCGAGCGTTTGGCTGCAACTACTAAACAAATATTTGCCTTTTTAACTCCAACAGACATGCAAAGAGAAACATGGACTCCATAACTACTTTGTAAGGCTCTTAAGATCACAAACACACAGGAGTGTAACGCCCTTACCTGAAATGCTGCATGTCTTCAGGGGAGAGCCCTTAGGTCCTGCTAATGTTTCAGCAGATACGTGAAGCAACCCAGACAGGAGAATATGCTGATATTTTAGATGATGTTTAGAGTTCGCCACATGAGAATACGCTGATATTTAAGATGATGTTTAGAGTTCGCCACATGAGAATACGCTGATATTTTAGATGATGTTTAGACACCCACGCAAAAGAATAGAGTAATATTTTAGATTATGTAAGAAACCTAGGCAAGGGAACAGGCTGATATTTTAGACTTTATACAAGAAACCCAGGCAGAAGAATAGGCTGATAATTGAGATGATATGACATGAAACAGACCATTGACTATGCTTTGTTAGTCTTCTGTTTGTCTGAAGAGGGTGCTAGTAGTAACCATAGCCACAGGTCCTGTCCAGTGTTGGGCGACCCCACCAAAGATGGTGGATATGCCAAGATACGTCATGCTAGTTCATGTCTATGGGAGCAAAGATTGTAGATAGGCAGAGCAAGATACTTCATGCTGGTTCATGTCTATGGGAGCAAAATCGGGATCAGTTCTGGGCTGCATAAACAGGCGTTTCGTTGCTGTGCTTGGCTGTAGTATATAGTCCCACACACTAATATAGTCCCACACACTAATATAGTACTATACACTAATATAGTCCCCCCCGCGATCGTGGTTCAAGGAAGTGGCTCGTCACAAAGTATCTTGCTCCGCCTATCTACCATCTTCAACCCCCTTCGGAAGTTACAAGCCCATACCCACAGTTTGGCCCAGTCATTCATTAAATCAGTTAATTAGTGATGTCACCTGGTATAGGTGCACAGGTGGCACAAGTAGCAGCAGGTGAGTTCACTAATTACCTGGTGTAGTGAATGGCTTTTAGGAAAGCTTGGCATAGGATTGTAATGTATAAAGCCGGGTTACCCAGCCCTGGTCCTAGGACTGACTGTGGCCCCTGTAGATATGAGCTACACTGAGGCCCTTAATGATTCAAATATGCATTAATCTGAGGCCCTTAATGATGTAGATATGAGCTACACTGTGGCCCTTAATGATTCAGATATGAGCTACACTGTGGCCCCTGAGGTCCTTAATGATGTAGATATGAGCTACACTGTGGCCCCTGAGGCCCTCATGGATATACATATGAGCTAAAGACAAACCTCTCACAGTGGTGTTTCATCCACCTGTGGTTTCTACTGGTCTGTAGTAGTGGGATAGTAGCAGGACGTTGTGAGAGTAAAAGTGAGCTCTGTTGATGGAACAGCCTGGAATGTAGCTAATCTGCGTCCTCAAATTAAAACAATCACATGCTGGGGCCCACTGATGCTAGCCTGGCTATCGTGACTTGTCAATGCTCTGCGAGCATTGGTCTGGCCAAGCTGTGTTGTAAACCCATTTCTCAGAAGGCGGGCTTAACCCGCCTCATTCAAATGCCTCTGTTTGCTACTGGACAAAGCTTCAACCAATCACACCCCTGTGTCCTTTGACGTATACCCAGCGAAAGAAACTGCTTGATCCAAACAAAAAGTAGTAGTAACCTGTAGTCATATAGAAATGGCGTTAAATGATTTTTGTCGGACTTGTGAGGTGAACATGAGAGTGGCTGGTGTTGGTCATTCAATATTGATATTCGAAAACTGAATCAGTGCGATCAAACGCGAAATGACCACAACAACAGCATTCTCACAAAGCCCCATCGACTTGGCTACCAGCGGGCCTAACTGATAAATCAAACTTTTAGCGAAGCCGGTCGGTAGCATTGCGAAAACGTCCTTTCCCGCAACAAATGCTTCAAGGGCTGCCCGTTGCTCTATTCTCTATTCACAAATATGCATTAAATCAGCTAGTATGATTTTTAAGTAGCCTAATTCCTGTCTTGTGATATATACCCTGGATGATCATGAGGAAATCACAAGTTGTTTGAAAAGAATGTGTGATATACATCAGAAGTTATATGGATGTTGAATTCACAAAGGTGCATTAAATCATCTCATAGTATGATTTTTTAAATAATTACTGTCTTGTGATATATACTCTGGATGATCATGAGGACATCACAAGTTGTTTGAAAAGAATCGGTGATATACATCACAAGTTATATGAGTGTCTTTGAATGTGTCGAATATCCAATATCCAATATCAAACCAATTCAACCGCGGTGCTCCACAGTATTAGCATCAACACCTGTCACCCCTCGAGCAGCAGGGCATCCCCTATGCCAGACTGGCACATGTGGGCATCCCCTATGCCAGACTGGCATGTATGGGCATGTCATATGTTAGACTGGCATGTATGGGCCTCCCTTGTGTTAGACTTGCACGTATGGGCATCTGATATGTTAGACTGACATAATATATGGGCATGCCCTGTGTTAGACTGGCACGTATGGGCATGCCCTGTGTTAGACTGGCACGTATGGGCATGTCATATGTTAGACTGGCACGTATGGGCATCTGATATGTTAGACTGACATAATATATGGGCATGCCCTGTGTTAGACTGGCACGTATGGGCATGTCATATGTTAGACTGGCACCTATGGGCATGTCATATGTTGGACTGGCACCTATGGGCATCTGATATGTTAGACTGACATAATATATGGGCATGCCCTGTGTTAGACTCGCACGTATGGGCATGTCATATGTTAGACTGGCATAATACTGTATATGGGCATCCTCTGTGTCAGACTGGCATGTGTGGGCATCCCCTGTGTCATAGTGGCATGTGTGGGTCTCCCTTGGCTCCCTCTCTGCATTATAAACATAGACCTCAGACGGGCCCCTCTGCTAGTTAAGAGGGTTTTCCCCCCGAGATGAGAAGGAATGCAATCAATGCCAAGCCAACCTGCGGGGTGTGTAGCCTACTGCCCTGTTGGAGAACAGAGCCCACCGGCGCTGGGGAAGCTGAACTGGACCTGAGGTGAAACCATCGGTACTTCCTCAGTGCATCACAAGTGGGAAACGGCTCATAGCGAACATCAGTGACCTCGACAGACAGTGCTGAAACTTCTCTAAGAGCAGGTGTGTGTAGTTCCCTCTGCACAGCCAAACTTCTCCGCAGGACTCACCGACGGGGCTTAATGACGCTCTAAACACTTGCGCAAGCGTGGTAAGTTAAAGAATATTGCGCCTTTGAAGGACGTCTGCTGTTTATTGTGTTGTCTGTGTGAGGGACATCTAGCTAATGGAAATATGTAGGAAATGATACTTTCCTTTGCGGATGGTTTTTCATCCCTTAATCCCACTAGTGGTGTCATGTGAATGACTTTTAGAAACCGCTGGCTGCACCGGTATGTCTCACATAGTCTGTGGTGTTTTTTTCTTTTTAAACATTACTATGTCTTTGTTACCAAAAACCTTTTGACAACATGCCTCCCTGTGGCTAAGTCGGGTTTAGTTATACAGTTATACAGTTGTACCCTCACGATTTAATTCAAAATCAAATGCCAAGCTAGCCTCCCCCTCCTTCTCAGTAAACACCGTTAACAAAACGGTTTGTGTGGCCAAAAGTAGACTGCATGAAACAAACACAATTACCTCATTACAAAAATGCAATTACCGGTTATTTAAAGGTAGTCCAACGCCTTGCAATCGGAGAGGGGTTCTTGTGACCAACTAGTGACCACTTCGCCCAAAGCCTACTGATTTTCCACATTTAGTGTCTTGATTTATTTAATTTGTTTTTTTTTTTATAGCACGACTTATACATTTATTTATCGATGAATCACAAAACGCTCCCCCACAAAAAGAAACAAATCGCTCCTTTGCTGCAATAGCTTAACTCAATTTTAGTTTAATGTAATCGACCAGTAACTATAAATTCACCGTTGGGGAGTAGGCTAGGGCACGCACCATCAAATGACAGCAGGCTACATGTGTATTATCAAAGTTGGGCAAACCGGTCGACCCGAATGACTTTGGGTAAAGCTGTTGACCTGTTCCGGAACAGTCACCTGTGAATGTAGCGGAGGGGTTCATAATGACACGCGGAGACAAAAGAACTACGAGGACAGATGTGATGCAAGTACCAGAGAACTCATACAATGGTTAATGGAATCACAGTAAGCGGCTGTACATCCAGCCGTTTTAGCGAAGGGCTTTTATGGTCAATAATGCAGGAGCACATGACCCCAGACAGCTGTTGGTGTTGAGGATGAATTCTGTGAAGTCTGCTCGGTTTGCTCCTCTGACCTTATAAGGAGGGGTGGCTACGGCCGAGAGCTAATGAGCTAATGTCAGGGCCCATTGCTAATCAGAGTTCATCTTCTTCATCATCGTCATCTTCATCATCATCATCATCATCATCATAAACACACAGAGCTCACTCACTGGGTTGAGGCAGCTGTTCCTATGACAATTTTGAAGCAGCCTGAAAGTTAAAGAAAACTACAAAAGTCAGAATGTATATCTGATTTATGTACTGGTACATTTGTGGCTGTGTGTACATTCAGATAATTTAGATAACTGGCCATTTTAATGGCATGTAGTGTGTGTATTGGGGTGTTGAGCTGTTTGGAGTCCTTCCAACCTCATATCAATTATATCAGACTTTTAGGGATAATTACTGTTTGGATGCTCCAATTAGTATAATAAATAATAAAAAAACGTTGAGATTGAAGAAGTAGTGAAGCTGAACAATGTTATGGCAGTGTAAAGAGCACAGTATGGCAGCCTACTGATGATGCGTCTCCTCCATCCGGTTCCCCCAGTCACATGCTCCCCCAATCACACTCCCCTCTGGCCACCCCCTCCCCCAATCACCCTCCCCTCTGGCCACCCCCTCCCCCAATCACACTCCCCTCTGGCCACCCCCTCCCCCAATCACACTCCCCTCTGGCCACCCCCTCCCCCCAATCACACTCCCCTCTGGCCACCCCACTCCCCCAATCACCCCTCCCCTCTGGCCACCCCCTCCCCTCTGGCCACCCCCTCCCCCCAATCACCCTCCCCTCTGGCCACCCCCTCCCCTCTGGCCACCCCTCCCCTCTGGCCACCCCCTCCCCCCAATCACCCCACTCCCCCAATCACCCTCCCCTCTGGCCACCCCCTCCCCTCTGGCCACCCCTCCCCTCTGGCCACCCCCTCCCCCCAATCACCCCCTCCCCCCAATCACACTCCCCTCTGGCCACCCCCTCCCCCAATCACCCCTCCCCTCTGGCCACCCCACTCCCCCAATCACACTCCCCTCTGGCCACCCCACTCCCCCAATCACACTCCCCTCTGGCCACCCCACTCCCCCCAATCACCCTCTCCCCCAATCACACTCCCCTCTGGCCACCCCCTCCCCTCTGGCCACCCCTCCCCTCTGGCCACCCCCTCCCCCCAATCACCCCCTCCCCCCAATCACACTCCCCTCTGGCCACCCCCTCCCCCAATCACCCCTCCCCTCTGGCCACCCCACTCCCCCAATCACCCTCCCCTCTGGCCACCCCCTCCCCCAATCACACACCCCTCTGGCCACCCCCTCCCCCAATCACACTCCCCTCTGGCCACCCCCTCCCCCAATCACACTCCCCTCTGGCCACCCAGTACAGCCTTGAGGAGTGTGTGAGTGTGTGTGGTACAGCCTTGAGGAGTGTGTGAGTGTGTGTGGTACAGCCTTGAGGAGTGTGTGAGTGTGTGTGGTACAGCCTTGAGGAGTGTGTGTGGTACAGCCTTGAGGAGTGTGTGAGTGTGTGTGGTACAGCCTTGAGGAGTGTGTGAGTGTGTGTGGTACAGCCTTGAGGAGTGTGTGTGGTACAGCCTTGAGTACATGCGTGAGTGTGTGTGGTACAGCCTTGAGGAGTGTGTGAGTGTGTGTGGTACAGCCTTGAGGAGTGTGCACGGTACAGCCTTGAGTACATGCGTGAGTGTGTGTGGTACAGCCTTGAGGAGTGTGTGAGTGTGTGTGGTACAGCCTTGAGTGAGTGTGCACGGTACAGCCTTGAGTGAGTGTGTGCGAGGAGTGTGTGTGGTACAGCCTTGAGGAGTGTGTGCGAGGAGTGTGTGTGGTACAGCCTTGAGGAGTGTGTGCGAGGAGTGTGTGTGCAGAGGCGGTTCTTATCAACAGGCAAGCCAGGCAGCTGCTTGGGGCCCCCACCAGTTGACGACAGAGTCGAAATTTGCACAGCCGTTGATGGAGAAATTTGCGCGGCGAGAGTGAAGATTCGAAATTTGCGTTTTGAAAAGTCATCCGCTGAGTGACTCTCATGGGTTTCCCGTTTACAAATAAGCCTCCTGTTGGGATGAGCAAAATGCTAAGCAGCCAATTGCGTGACCACACAAATCGGAAACCCTGTATTAACGTGCACATTCTGCCTGTTGGTAGCGGTTGGTACGCCTCCATTGCTATGAAGAGAAACTATCCTTCGGGGAGTTAAAAAAGAAAGAAGAAAAAAGAAGAAGAGGGGATCTCTAGGGGAATCTCACGTCAAAAGCCCCGAATCTTTTTAAGCTTTAAAAAATCATGACAACCCTGAGAATATGCTCCCTGTAAATTACATTAAAACTGATTAATGGGCAAATAGCCTACAACAAAACCCACATTTCCCTCATTCTTAAAACTAAATGCTGTTATTCTAACGTGACCCAACTAGAAAAATAGAATCCCACTAAAACAAGGTGCATGTGTTCTAATTCTAAACATTAACGTCTCCTGTGTACAGTCTACGCTCGTCTGTCAGAACTCGGCTGTCTTCCTTCAACCACATAAGACATTTCTTAAAAAAAAAAAAAAAAACTACTGTTACCTTGTCATCATCAGCAGCCAGTAAGTTGTCACACGTTTCAGGTCAGTGATTAAAACGTTATTTTGGGTTAGCACGGCAGTCTTGACGTTTGGTAGGCTACTAGCCACAGCTTGGCTGTCTACATCGGCTAGCTAGGTTAGGCTGCTATAAGAATTCTAGCCTGGTAAACCAGCCCCTCGTACTTCTTTTTATTTTGTACAGAATTCTGAAATGAAGTACGAGGAGAAAGTTAACGAGTTAATGAAATTGGGACGTGAAGAATAACTTTAAAGGTGTTATGATACATTAACTAGTAATTTTCTCCATTCCTGAGCTTTGATTGCCATCTAGTGGAAAGTATATGCAACAGCATACTTAGCTACAAAATCATGGGCCTATTGTTCACTAAGCACAGTGAGGATATTTTAATGTCACGTGCATAGGTCTATAGTGACAGAGTGTAGAAAAATCAGTGAAATTGTGTCTGTCAGTCTATTTATACCACTTCTAACATACAAAAAAGCAAACAAGTAATCCATCTCTGCAGTCCCAGTTTGAATCTACGGAAAGTTAGTATAACATGAGTGTCAATTTTGCTTTTGTTTATATAACAATCTCTAGAAGTCAGTAATGAAGTGGTTATTGTTTCTTTCCATATTGTCTTGTGCAGGCCATGCAACTGAGAATATAGGCTATGAATTAGAAGGGATTTAGTATTTGACATGTCTAACAGATCCCTCTAAAATGGACTAGAATGCAGGAATTTGCATGTAAGAAATCCAAAATTTCTTACCCCAGAACAGTTTACACTGAAGACTTACACTACATTACTTACACTACACTACACTACACTTACACTATTGTTTGTATATGTAATATTTGTAACTTGTGAAATACAAAAAAACTATACTTGCTACAATTTGTTGGTTATTTATTAAAATTACAAAGGCCCAGAGTTTGTCCTAGTGAAATTCTGTGGGGGGGTCGGGCGGTGGTTGGGGCCCCCCAATGAATTTCTGCTTGGGGCCCCACTAGACCCTAGAGTCGCCACTGTGTGTGTGGTACAGCCTTGAGGAGTGTGTGCGAGGAGTGTGTGTGGTACAGCCTTGAGTACACACACTGAGTTTGCTGAGCAGTATCCTGCTGGATCGGGTGAGTGCCTCCCTCCCACTTCACTAACATTCTGTCGGTTGGCTATGTGTGTGTGTGTGTGTGTGTGTGCGCGCGCGCATATGTGTGTATGTGTGCACGTCTGTGTGTGTGTGTGTGTGTGTGTGTGTGTGTATGTGTTCTCCAGCTGTTCCTGGTCCTGTCCTCTGGTTTCACAACAGCACACGCCTCAGTGCTGGGCATGAACTGCTGACGAGAGGACAGCCACACTCTTAGCAGGTAAACACAAAAACATCTTTTGATTCACATCTATTGAAGTGTGTTTTACTCACTAGCACCAGTGTGGCTTAGCGTCCTTGTGTCTCACTTACTGTCTGCTTCTGTTAGGCTGTGTGGATCAACTCAAGACTTCTATTAAACACTGTCAGAGCCTACTCATGAATATCCATCAAGTGTTTCGTGTTTCTGAGCCTTGTGATGTCCTCAGTAGGCGGTTCCACTGTCTCTGGGGTGTGTAGTAGACAGGGTTGACTGTAAGCTCAGTATGTATAGGACCTTACGCTCTGTACTGTACGTATAAACTGACCAACACATGCTCCTGCCCACAGCAGTGACAGGCAACTACCGTGTGTATCAGGATAAAGGGATAAAGGAGCTTGTGGGGACGCGGGACGTGCTGGGGACACTCTACGCTTCAGGGGACACGGGGGACTGTGGGGACCGTCACCCAGCGGAGACGCCAAGGAGAGGACACGGGAGCAGCCACCATGATCGACCTGAGCTACCTGACGGAGGAGGAGCAGGGCGTCATCATGACCGTCCTGAAGAGAGACGCCGAGCTCAAGAAGGCAGAGGAGGAGCGGGTCAAGTAAACCTCCCATCCTAACAACATTAACCTTTGACCTTTAACCTTTAACCTCTAACCTCCGCTTACCAGCACTGTGCTGTACTCTGTCTGCACGTACTCCGTTACGCTCTTTGCTGTTTGCTTATTTTGTTCTGCATAACCGTAGCTTGATTTGTGTCCTCTGATGTAAGGCTGTTTGGATAAAAGCGTCTGCTAAGTGCCTGCTAAGTGTGATGGACCCCGGTGCTAGTTCCTCCTCCACCTCTCGGTTATATCTCTTTACCTGCCTGCTGTGGATGCTGACCATGCTAATGGAGCAGATACGTCAGAGTACCTGATGGGGTTCCACACCTGTCTGCCTATTTGGGAGAGTTAGCGTCTCTTCCAGGGGGGTCTACTAGACCTGTCTGCCTATTTGGGAGAGTTAGCGTCTCTTCCAGGGGGGTCTACTAGACCTGTCTGCCTATTTGGGAGAGTTCACGTCTCTTCCAGGGGGGTCTACTAGACCTGTCTGCCTATTTGGGAGAGTTCACGTCTCTTCCAGGGGAGTCTACTAGACCTGTCTGACTATTTGGGAGAGTTCACGTCTCTTCCAGGGATGGTCTACTAGACCTGCCTGCCTATTTGGGAGAGTTCACGTCTCCTCCAGGGGGGTCTAGTAGAAAGGTAGTTAAGTGATAAACCAGGTTTAGTTAACCAGAGGTATAGTTGTATACCTGATAGTCTAAGAGCCCAGGGCTTCATGCTTTTAACTAAATAAATGCCTTTTCTATCTGGTTTACCACTACCTTTGGATTAAACTACTCAGGTATGTCACTTAACCGCTGTTGTGCTATGCCCCCAGGTGTCTATGATTTACCCTCACCTTTGGCTAAATGAACCTGGTGTGTGGTATGGCTGTATTTGATGTCTGTCTGAGTTTGTTGCTGTTTGATGGATCATACTGGTTTGGGTTTGTTCTGAAGGTTCCTCCCCAAAGAAGGAAGCTCTTCACAGGTTGAGTTGGCAGGTTTTAAAGTTTAGGGTTAAAGTTAAAGTTTAAGGTTTTAAAGCAGTGTTTTGTAGTCAGTGTGCTCCTGTTCTTTCATGAAGGCTATGCCTGGTCCTTGTGTGCATTCCTTGGGTGTGTGAGCATAAACACAGACGTGACTGTGGTGTTTGTCCCACACTAATCTGATAAGAGACACACCGGACATGTGCAGCTGGCGGCTGTGGTGTCTCTGAGCTTAACCAGCTATTCAATTACAGCAGAAGCGCCGCTTTGCAGCTCCACATGGAAAATAGCGGTTAGCGTGTTTAGCCCAATTTAGAGGGGGGGTGGAGAGTCAGGGCCGCACACGACTATATGACATTTCATTCAAGACCCCCCCGTGCCCCCCACGCCTCCAAACCCAGTTAACGAGCATTCTGTGCAGCAACTGCATTTTGCTCCTCATTCTGTGCTTGTTTTACTCTTTCCACTACAATATCTGGCCTATGGGTGTCAAGGCTTTCCTGCTCCTTCAGGTCAACATACAAACAATGCAAAGATGAAGGAACTGAGTACATAGTTTCTGCTCTAGAGTAATGTTAAGTTGGTTCAGTTTCTGTTCTGGAGTAATGTTTAGGTTAGTGTTTAGTTTTTGTCTTAGTGTAAAGTTTAGGTGAATATTATTATTATACACCCAGTGGTCTGCTGTGGTGTGTGTCTCGTGGTGTCCTGTGGTGTGTGTCCTGTGGTGTGTGTCCTGTGGTGTGTGTCTGCTGTGGTGTGTGTCCCCTGTGGTGTGTGTCTGCTGTGGTGTGTGTCTGTTGTGAGTGTGTGTGGGCAGTTTCCCAGCAGGCCTAGCTGTGCGGCGGGCTCGTTAGCGAGGGATTAACTCTGCCGTGCTGGAAGATTGGCCTCGCCCCTCTCGTGACCGGGGTGAATTCCCCCACACATGGACAGCGCTGCCCACATCAGACACATGACCATCACACTACTGAATACACTACTCTCACCACACTACTGAGTACACTACTCTCACCACACTACTGAGTACATCAGCCTCACCACACTACTGAGTACACTACTCTCACCACACTACTGAATACACTACTCTCACCACACTACTGAGTACACTACTCTCACCACACTACTGAATACACTACCCTCACCACACTACTGAGTACACTACTCTCACCACACTACTGAGTACACTACTCTCACCACACTACTGAGTACACTACCCTCACCACACTACTCTAACTGAGTACACTACCCTCACCACACTACTGAGTACACTACTCTCACCACACTACTGAGTACACTACTCTCACCACACTACTGAATACACTACTCTCACCACACTACTGAGTACACTACTCTCACCACACTACTGAGTACATCAGCCTCACCACACTACTGAGTACACTACTCTCACCACACTACTGAGTACACTACTCTCACCACACTACTGAGTACATCAGCCTCACCACACTACTGAGTACACTACTCTCACCACACTACTGAGTACACTACTCTCACCACACTACTGAGTACACTACTCTCACCACACTACTGAGTACATCAGCCTCACCACACTACTGAGTACACTACTCTCACCACACTACTGAGTACACTACTCTCACCACACTACTGAGTACACTACTCTCACCACACTACTGAGTACACTACTCTCACCACACTACTGAATACACTACTCTCACCACACTACTGAGTACACTACCCTCACCACACTACTGAGTACACTACCCTCACCACACTACTGAATACACTACCCTCACCACACTACCTCTAACTGAGTACAGTACCCTCACCACACTACTGAGTACACTACTCTCACCACACTACTGAGTACACTACTCTCACCACACTACTGAATACACTACCCTCACCACACTACCTCTAACTGAGTACAGTACCCTCACCACACTACTGAGTACACTACTCTCACCACACTACTGAGTACAGTACCCTCACCACACTACCTCTAACTGAGTACACTACCCTCACCACACTACTGAGTACACTACTCTCACCACACTACTGAGTACACTACCCTCACCACACTACTGAGTACACTACTCTCACCACACTACTCTAACTGAGTACATCAGCCTCACCACACTACTGAGTACACTACCCTCACCACACTACTGAGTACAGTACCCTCACCACACTACCTCTAACTGAGTACACTACCCTCACCACACTACTGAGTACACTACTCTCACCACACTACTGAGTACACTACCCTCACCACACTACTGAGTACACTACTCTCACCACACTACTCTAACTGAGTACATCAGCCTCACCACACTACTCTAACTGAGTACAGTACCCTCACCACACTACTGAGTACACTACTCTCACCACACTACTGAGTACACTACCCTCACCACACTACTGAGTACACTACTCTCACCACACTACTCTAACTGAGTACATCAGCCTCACCACACTACTCTAACTGAGTACACTACCCTCACCACACTACCTCTAACCAAGCTATAGCCTCATCACACTACTCCACAGACATCCAGACTTGCAGAAGAGGTCAGCAACACAGGTTAACACAGGAATCATTATTCACTTTTACTATATAACTCAAAAATATAAATGTGCATGGCAGATTACCAATAAGGAAAAAACAGGAAATAAAAGATAAGACTCCCATTTCAAGGAGTTTGATTATTTGTATTGTAGCTGTTCCGGCAGTGTTTACGATTTATCATTTCCAACGATGTGAAATGAAGCAGAAGGAGTTTGTGAAGAAAATGGGGTATTCAGGCATTGTTTTTATGTGTCTCATTTGAAAGGGTCGACAACAATTACAGTAACTCAGCTCACACTTGTGGCAAAGATCCTCATTTCACCAGGACACTGTCATCAGTGTACAGAGCGCTGTTATGTGCTGAGGTTTGGGCTAGGGTGTCTGCGGCCAGCTTCCCTTTCTCCCTGTGAGATGAAAGGTCTGGTGCGCATTGCTGAATATTATATATGACTATGAAGATTAAGGTCTTTCCTCTTGGAGATTATGCCCCCAGTGGTCTGCTGTGGTGTGTGTCTGCTGTAGTGTGTGTGTCCTGTGGTGTGTGTCTGGAGATGAAAGGCCTGGTGTGTGTTGCAGAAGGCTTGCAACACTCTGCTTGGACAGCCCTGCTGCAGGCTGGGGATGGTGCCCATGTAGTGGCGGCGCTTTGTGTGCGCAGGGATTCGTGTTTCGCTTGACGCAACAGAATGCACCTTCGCAGGAGGATGGCAGCTCCGCTTTCACACGGAGAAGAAAAGGAGGGAACCGGACGACACTTTAGACCTTCCTCTTTATAAAACGGCATGGCACAGAGCCAGGTTATCAAACAAGGCCAAAGACATGATTCAGTGATGGTTCCTTTACACCCAAAGCACATTTCGTTTTTAAGCCAGGTTATCAAACATGTCCAAAGACATGATTTTTAAAATATATACAGTAATGTGCAAAAGTTTTAGGCAGGTGTGAAAAAATGCTGTCAACTAGTAATGCCTTCAAAAATGGAAGTGTTAATCATTTATGTTCATCAATCAACAAAATGCAGTGACTGAACAAAAGAGAAACCTAAATCAAATCAATTTTTGGTGTGACCACCCTTTATGTGTACACTTTTTGTGCACCTGCCTAAAACTTGTCAAAAAACAACTTCAGCCTTTCAGCCTCATGGGTGTTTTAACATTAAACATGTGGATGGCTAAAAAGATACAGTACTGTGCAAAGATTTAGGCAGGTGCCTTCAAACCAGCATCAATTCACACAAAGGGGTACACACAAAGTCAGGGATTTTGCAGGACTATAGTCAGGTTTATGATCAACCAATTACACCAAATTGGTTGTATATGACAGGAAGCCTACATCCACAGAGGATCTGTGGTAGTTCTTTAAGATGTTTGGCGCAAGCTACCAGCCAAGTTCCTTCAAAAACTCTATGCAATAGACCTAGAAGAATTAATGGTCTTTTAAATGCAAAAGGTGGTCAGACCAAATATTGATTTGACTGAGGTTTCTCTTTTGTTCAGTCACTGCATTTTTTTTAATTGATGAACATAAATGATGAACACTTCCATTTTTGAAGGCATTCCTAGTTGACAGCATTTTTTCACACCTGCCTAAAACTTTTGCACATTACTGTATATATATATATATATATATATATATATATATATATATATATATATATATATTAGAGGCGGGCCGTTATCGGCGTTAACGTGCTGCGTTAACGCGAGACTCTTATCGCGCGATAAAAAAAAATATCGCCGTTAATCTATTCTCAAAGTTGGGTTGGGAGCTGGGTCTATACTACACAAACTATGATGACTTTCACCAAAGATCTTAGATTCTACAAAGATAAGCCAACATAATACGTTACTATGGGACCAAAATGCCAACAAATTCCTATTTCGAACTCTTAGAAAATAATTTAGTGTGTCTGTAAAGCGAGCTAGCAAGCTAACGAACTAGCTCTAGCTCATTCAAGTGAATAGTAGTAACTATAACAACATCATGTGCTAAACGCTAACAGCGACTGGACTCACCTTGAATTTAATACATTGCTGTAGCCCTATAACTTTATATTACTTTGTCTGCTTACACTATAACCAGTAACAGTATCTAGGTGGATGTTAGTGACAGCTTTCAATTCAAAACATTACGTTAGCGTAGTTCGCTAGCGTTAGCGCGCTAACAACCACCTAGTAAGTGGTTGCTGCCTGACCTGAAATAAAGCTAATTTTCTCAAAATCCAAACAGTAACAACTTACACTATTAGGCTTGAAATTATTACAAATAGTTGCAGATTGTGACACATGATTCCAAAAAACCCTTAACAACTCCAGAAAAACGTAATGACCAATTTATTAGTTAAACTCCACATGTGTCCCATTCATTTCAGTGAAATGAACCTAGAATCTGCTCTGCACTGCATAAAGGGGGATTCCCCCCTCCCCCTTGCGAAAATAGAACACGGAAGCAAACTGCTCCCTTCCTCAACACTTTCTGCTTTTACCTTGATATTTTAGCGCGGATGTACTGTATACCCTACCTCTATATTTTAGTGCGGATGTATACTTAGCCGAATTGCACTGAAGGGGACTCCTGCCACAACTGTCCCATGCGAGAGACTTTTTTCTTGTGCAGAAAAGGAGATCTACTTTGCCACCAGAAAATGTGAACAAGCTGGTCTGCCTAAGTGACTGGTGGAAGAAGGAGAAATAGAGCTTGGACTGATTGACACAAAGCTACTGACTGTAAACAGTTAATCACAACTTCTTATGTAGGCTTTCAATTCAAAATCCATGTTTCATGTTTCATTCAGTTCATGTTTAACTAAATAAACAGTTAGTAAACACAAGTACATTTTATTGAACATGATTTATTTTCATCACCAAGTATCAAAGTAGAACAGCTTTTTCAAGCAGTTAGTGATGCATTTTGGAAACAGGAGATGAGCCCCTGGTCTACTGTGCCACCTGGCTTAAGAAACCCGTTCTCAAAGACTTACTTCTAGTCATTATTTAGGTAGCACACATATTCTGAATGCCTTCGGCAGAATTCAAATGAGCCATTTTAATCTAGATTAATCTAGATTAATTTTATGATTAATCTAGATTAATCTAGATTAAAAAAATTAATCTATGCCCACCACTAATATATATATATATATATATGGATATGTATATATGTATATGTATATGTATATGTATATATGTATATATGAATATGTATATATGTATATGTATATGTATATATGTATATATGAATATGTATATATGTATATGTTTATATGGATATGTATATATGTATATATATATGTATATATATATATATATACATATATGGTATGAGTGCGGCAGCTAGCTGTGCCACAGCAACCCCCTCAATGACATGCTGTTACACAAGATGTTTTAAAAAGACAGGCAGAACAGCCTGTCTGAACAGCCCCAGTGCGTTTTAATGGTCTGTAGTGCACATACAGATGACAGTGTGAATTTTAGGAATGTTAGAAATTGTGTTTGGTACATACATTCTACTATAGGGTGAATAAATACTGTACTGATAGGTGGAGGAACTCTGTTTATTTGTGCTTATCCTCCACTATGTCCCTGTTTATGTGCAGATATAACGGGTAGGTATGTCCCATGCAGAGCGACCTGTGTTCAGGTCACTCATGCGGTCCTAATGGGCCGAGATGGGTTGGGTCCGCTCTTGGCTTTGTGGAATTTAAGGTATTTCTCTTCAGAGCTCACTTTGTCACAGATGTGTTTTCATGTTTCTAATTTCGTTAAACAGGAATGCGTATGAAAATATCCACTATAGTCCATCCACTAAGATTAGCACACGCACACACACACTCTTAACACACACACACACACACACACACACACACACACACACACACACACACACACACACACACACACTCTTAAACACACACAAACACCCTACCATGACCTGTTTGATTCAGTCCAACTGCCTTCATTACCTGAGTCCTTATGTGGCCTTCTGGGTCTGAGCTTTGCTGCACATGTGCTGTTCCTGTGTTATTCCTCAGGCAGCTGTAGTCTCCTCTATAAGTTTGCCCCTATAGTGCCCTTGCTGTTATTGCCCCTATAGTGCCCTTGCTGTTATTGCCCCTATAGTGCCCTTGCTGTTATTCTTCAGGCAGCTGTAGCTGTAGTAGTTTGCCCCCTGTAGTCCCCTCTGTGTCTGAGGTTGCCTGTGCTGTAGTCCCCTCTGTGTCTGAGGTTGCCTGTGCTGTTGCTTCTAGGCGACTGTAGTCTAAGTTTGCCTGTGCTAGTGTGTTCAGTTACCTGTAGTCTACGTTGTCCTGTGCAGTTGTTTCTTAGCAGCTGTAGTGTTGCCTGTGAGAGTTGTCCTGTGCTGCTGTCCTGTGAGAGTTGTCCTGTGTGGTTGTCCCCTCTGTCTAAGTTGTCCTGTGCGGTTGTCCCCTAGGCAGCTGTAGTTGTCCCCTGTGCGGTTGTCCTGTGCTGATGTCCTATGCTGATGTCCTGTGTGAGCTGTCCTGTGGTGTTGTCCCCTCTATCTAAGTTGTCCTGTGTGGTTGTCCCCTCTATCTAAGTTGTCCTGTGGTGTTGTCCCCTCTATCTAAGTTGTCCTGTGGTGTTGTCCCCTCTATCTAAGTTGTCCTGTGTGGCTGTCCCCTCTATATAAGTTGTCCTGTGTGGCTGTCCCCTCTATCTAAGTTGTCCTGTGTGGTTGTCCCCTCTATCTAAGTTGTCCTGTGTGGCTGTCCCCTCTATCTAAGTTGTCCTGTGTGGCTGTCCCCTCTATCTAAGTTGTCCTGTGTGGTTGTCCCCTTTGTCTAAGTTGTCCTGTGTGGTTGTCCCCTAGGCAGCTGCAGTCCCTGCTGATGGCGGAGAGCCAGCGCAAGTACATGACGGGCGAGTGGTTCTACGAGGCGAAGTCCCAGCGGCACCAGGACCGCATCCATGGGTCTGAGATCATCTGGGCCTCCATGAGGCAGCGCAGAGCAGGTGAACACTCGAAGCCCGACACACACTACATAGCACCTGTCAGTCACAGCAGGGCCTGTCACACACTAAACAGCACCTGTCAGTCACAGCAGGTCCCCTCATACACTAAACAGCACCTGTCAGTCACAGCAGGGCCCATCACACACTAAACAGCACCTGTCAGTCACAGCAGGGCACATCACACTCTAAATGTGACTCCCCTCCCTGTCAGTCACAGACTAAACAGCATCACACACTAAACAGCACCTGTCAGTCACAGCAGGGCCTGTCACACACTAAACAGCACCTGTCAGTCACAGCAGGGCCTGTCACACACTAAACAGCACCTGTCAGTCACAGCAGGGCCTGTCACACACTAAACAGCACCTGTCAGTCACAGAAGGGCCCCTCACACACTAAACAGCACCTGTCAGTCACAGCAGGGCCTGTCACACACTAAACAGCACCTGTCAGTCACAGCAGGGCCTGTCACACACTAAACAGCACCTGTCAGTCACAGCAGGGCCTGTCACACACTAAACAGCACCTGTTGTACAGCAACACAGTGGTTGTACGACACTCATTAATTAACCCAACCACTTGAACATAGCAACACTGTGATTTCAGTGACACTCAGGTTTGGTGATGTTGTCTGAAGTGTGTATGTTGTCTGAAGTGTGTCTTCTCTGGGGTGTGTGTTCCTCACACAGATTTTACTCGAAGTGTGGAGAAGCCGAGGCGCGGCAGTGCGGTGAATGATGTCATGGCCATGTCGAAGCGTCCATCGCAGCAGCCAATGGCAGCGCAGGAGCAGAGGGACAGGTGAGACATGCGCACCTGGCCCCGCCCTCACCTGGCCTCCACCCACAACACCTGTAACCATCCACACCTACTCTACCTCCACCCTCACAAACCACACTGACCTGCTTATATGGTGTGGTGTGGTGTGGTGTGTGCCTATATGGTGTGGTGTGGTATGGTATGATATGGTACCATGGTATGACTAGTTACAGGGAGGTTCCTTATCAGTCAGCTGTTGGGCCACTGAAGGAGTCATCTAGCAATCAGAAACTTCCTGGTTCAATTCCAGCTCCTGCGTCCCTGGTTGAAGTGTCCCTGAGGAAGACTCCAAACCCTAGACAGCTACTCATGTGCTGGTGCACTGCATGGCAGCCTTTCACCATCTGTGTGTGTGTTTGAGGTGTAAACCTGTGTAGTGTTTAGAGTACTTTAGTGAGTAAACAGCACAAGATAAATCCTCAACCCACTGCTTAGCATTAAACAGCAAGAATAGTAAGACACCCAGCACACTGCAATGTGTGTATGATATAGTATGTATGTATGGTATGGTATGGTATGGTATGGTATTGTGTGGTGTGGTGCGGTGTGGTATGGTATGGTATAGCATAGTATGGTGTGGTATGGTAGGGTATGGTGTGGTGTGGTGTGGTGTGGTATGGTATGGTATAGCATAGTATGGTGTGGTATGGTAGGGTATGGTGTGGTGTGGTGTGGTGTTGTGTGTTGTGGTATGTATGATATAGTGTGGTATGGTGAGGTGAGGTGTGGTGTGGTATGGTGTGGTATGTATGATATAGTGTGGTGTGGTGTGGTGAGGTGTGGTATGGTGTGTTACGGTATGGTGTGGTGTGGTGTGGTGTGGTGTGGTATGTATGATATGTGTGGTGTGGTATGGTATGGTGTGGTGTGGTGTGGTACGGTATGGTGTGTATGATATAGTGTGGTGTGGTGTGGTACGGTGTGTATGGTGTGGTATGGTAAGGTATGGTGTGGTGTGGTATGGTATGGTATGTATGATATAGTGTGGTGTGTATGATATGGTGTGTATGATATGTGTGGTGTGGTACAGTGTGGTATGTATGATATGTGTAGTGTGGTGTGGTGTGTATGATATGTGTAGTGTGGTGTGGTGTGGTGTGGTGTGGTGTGGTGTGGTATGTATGATATGTGTAGTGTGGTGTGGTGTGGTATGGTGTGGTATGTATGATATAGTGTGGTGTGGTGTGGTGTGGTGTGGTGAGGTGTGGTGAGGTGTGGTGTGGTGTGGTGTGGTATGTATGATATGTGTGGTGTGGTGTGGTATGTATGATATGTGTGGTGTGGTGTGGTACGGTATGGTATGGTGTGTATGATATGTGTGGTATGGTATGGTGTGGTGTGGTGTGGTATGTATGATATGTGTAGTGTGGTGTGGTTTGTATGATATGTGTAGTGTGGTTTGTATGATATGTGTAGTGTGGTTTGTATGATATGTGTAGTGTGGTGTGGTATGTATGATATGTGTAGTGTGATGTGATATGTATGATATGTGTAGTGTGGTGTGGTTTGTATGATATGTGTAGTGTGGTGTGGTTTGTATGATATGTGTAGTGTGGTGTGGTTTGTATGATATGTGTAGTGTGGTGTGGTACGGTATGGTATGGTGTGGTGTGGTGTGGTTTGTATGATATGTGTAGTGTGGTTTGTATGATATGTGTAGTGTGGTGTGGTTTGTATGATATGTGTAGTGTGGTGTGGTTTGTATGATATGTGTAGTGTGGTGTGGTTTGTATGATATGTGTAGTGTGGTTTGTATGATATGTGTAGTGTGGTGTGGTTTGTATGATATGTGTAGTGTGGTTTGTATGATATGTGTAGTGTGGTGTGGTATGTATGATATGTGTAGTGTGGTTTGTATGATATGTGTAGTGTGGTGTGGTTTGTATGATATGTGTAGTGTGGTGTGGTTTGTATGATATGTGTAGTGTGGTGTGGTTTGTATGATATGTGTGGTGTGGTGTGGTTTGTATGATATGTGTAGTGTGGTGTGGTTTGTATGATATGTGTAGTGTGGTGTGGTTTGTATGATATGTGTAGTGTGGTGTGGTTTGTATGATATGTGTAGTGTGGTGTGGTTTGTATGATATGTGTAGTGTGGTTTGTATGATATGTGTAGTGTGGTGTGGTTTGTATGATATGTGTAGTGTGGTTTGTATGATATGTGTAGTGTGGTTTGTATGATATGTGTGGTGTGGTGTGGTATGTATGATATGTGTAGTGTAGTGTGGTTTGTATGATATGTGTGGTGTGGTGTGGTTTGTATGATATGTGTAGTGTGGTTTGTATGATATGTGTAGTGTGGTGTGGTATGTATGATATGTGTAGTGTGGTTTGTATGATATGTGTAGTGTGGTTTGTATGATATGTGTGGTGTGGTTTGTATGATATGTGTAGTGTAGTGTGGTTTGTATGATATGTGTAGTGTGGTTTGTATCATATGTGTAGTGTGGTTTGTATGATATGTGTAGTGTAGTGTGGTTTGTATGATATGTGTAGTGTGGTTTGTATGATATGTGTGGTGTGGTTTGTATGATATGTGTAGTGTGGTTTGTATGATATGTGTAGTGTGGTGTGGTTTGTATGATATGTGTAGTGTGGTGTGGTTTGTATGATATGTGTAGTGTGGTGTGGTATGTATGATATGTGTGGCGTGGTGTGGTTTGTATGATATGTGTAGTGTGGTGTGGTTTGTATGATATGTGTAGTGTGGTGTGGTACGGTATGGTATGGTGTAGTGTGGTGTGGTTTGTATGATATGTGTAGTGTGGTTTGTATGATATGTGTAGTGTGGTGTGGTTTGTATGATATGTGTGGTGTGGTTTGTATGATATGTGTAGTGTGGTGTGGTATGTATGATATGTGTAGTGTGGTGTGGTTTGTATGATATGTGTAGTGTGGTGTGGTTTGTATGATATGTGTAGTGTGGTGTGGTTTGTATGATATGTGTAGTGTGGTTTGTATGATATGTGTAGTGTGGTGTGGTTTGTATGATATGTGTAGTGTGGTGTGGTTTGTATGATATGTGTAGTGTGGTGTGGTATGTATGATATGTGTAGTGTGGTTTGTATGATATGTGTAGTGTGGTGTGGTTTGTATGATATGTGTAGTGTGGTGTGGTATGTATGATATGTGTAGTGTGGTTTGTATGATATGTGTGGTGTGGTGTGGTTTGTATGATATGTGTAGTGTAGTGTGGTTTGTATGATATGTGTAGTGTGGTATGTATGATATGTGTAGTGTGGTATGTATGATATGTGTGAAGAGCAGGTGAGTGGCGATGATTCCTCAGCACATGAGAGCTGTTTTTGGGTGTTCGCCTTGCGCTGTAAATGCTCCAGCTGGATTGTTTGATGTCCTTATCCGTGTGTGTGTGCGTGTGTGTGTGTGTGTGTGTTGTGTGCCTGTAATGTGTGTGTGTGTGTGTATATGTGTGTGTGTGCGTGTGTGTGTGTGTTTTGTGCCTGTAATGTGTGTGTGTGTGTGTGTATATGTGTGTGTGTGTTTTGTGCCTGTAATGTGTGTGTGTTAGTGTGTGTGTGTGTATATGTGTGTGTGTGTTGTGTGCCTGTAAGGTGTGTGTGTGTGTGTCGTGTGTCTGTAATGTGTGTGTGTGCGTGCGTGTGTGTTGTGTGCCTGTAAGGTGTGTGTGTGTCGTGTGTCTGTAATGTGTGTGTGTGTGTTGTGTGCCTGTAAGGTGTGTGTGTTGTGTGTCTAAGTTGTGTACAAGTGTGTGTGTGTGATGTGTGCCTTTAAGGTGTGGGTGTCTCATGACTAGGTAGTGGATTGATGAGTAAGTCTTAGTAAACACAGGCGTTTCCGACGTGCTCCATGACAGATAAACAGATGGTCCTAAAAAGTATCTGACAACATTATTCTGTTTGAACTTTTTCTTTCAATCTCATTTTTTATAGAGTAAATGCTGCTTTGTAACTGTAAAGAGTGAGTAAAGAGCATTTTTGTGCGCTGTCCCTTCACTAAAACCCTAAAAGCAGTCTGCAAAAGTTCACAAAGTTGACTCTGATTTGTCAGAAGCCAATCAGAAGGCAATCAAGGCTGTTTATGATCCTGTTGTGGCGTTCCCACATGAAAAAGACATACAAGAAACATACATTACTACTTGTACAGTTGGGGATGGCTAAGACCCCATGGCTATGGGACCAGCCTCAGGATATTATTTTCTGTTGTAATCAGACAGAATCAGGCTGTAATGTCCAAAGCCTGTAAGAGGATCACAGTGATCTCAGCTGGAACACATTGACTTTCATAGATGTGTAATAGTAGGTACTGTAAGTGATCTTAAGTGAAATCCACTGATGTGGACTGGTGTCATAGGCCTGGAAAAGCAGCTGCTATATGGTGGTTTTAACTATAATGCTCTGTAAGTTGTTCTCACGTGTAAGCATGATTTTAACTGTAATTATAAATAAATAACTGTAAGTTGTGCTCATGTGTAAGCAGGAGTGTGTGTGTGTGTCTGACAGGAATAGTGGGAGTCTGACTTCAGAGGCTCCACAGGACACACTGAGGATCCCCATGTGCTCCCCAAAGGTGCGGTTATCACTCATCACACCCACAAACTCATAACATAACATAACACAACATAACATAACAGCACATCACATCACATCACATAAAATAATATAAAATAATATAACATAATGTAACATAATATAACATAACATCACTTCACATAATACTGTAACATGCAGTTATTGTGACTGTACACAGGATATAGTGAAGCCCTTCTGCGTAAACAACATTATATAACATTCACATAAAGGAATAAAGGAATAGACATATGTACATCTCTCTATAAAACAGAAAGATAATATAAATAAAAAATAAATAAATATAAAATTGCAAAGTGTCGTTGCAGGTAGTGTGCTAGCGTAGGTAAAAGCTCTTCAACAGTCCATTTGTCTGTAATAACAATAGTAGTAGTATTTGTAGTATAGTGATAATAATAATAATAATTGTAATGTTTGCTCCCAGAGTGGTTTTTACCCATCTCTCTAAGGTAATAGATCACCTGCCACATGCAGTGACAGATTCCTGTACTGTGTCACCTGTGGTGTTTACTGTGCAAAGAATGATATAATCGCTTGTTTGACTGGTGTGCTCTGTGAATGCTGTGTGTTTTGACTAATGTGCTTTGTGAATGTTGTGTGTTTTGGCTGTGTTGGTAGCTGAGGCATAACCCATTCAACAGTGTCCAGGTGGACATTGACACAGAGAGGCCTTACCCCGAGTTGCAGAACAGGACCCAGGGGTCTAGCAAGACATACGAGCTAGGTAAACTAGCTGAAAATAAGACACACTAACACACACACACCTGTGTGTGTTAGTGTGTGTGTGTGTGTGTGTGTCATAAACACCTGGTATCTGCTACTGAACAGATGTGTTGTGTCTCGGTAGAGAGTCCGTCTTCACTGGTGGTGCATAAGGAGGTGCTCAGCACAACCCAAGCCGAGCCCAGAGTGCCAGCCAAGCGCCCCGCCCCGGTGCCCAGGAAGAGGACCAAATTACCCAGAACCCAACGCTCACACACAGACAGCAGCGGGTCAGGGGTCACGTCCCCTACGACCTCCGTGACCTCCATGACCTCCATGACCTTTGGCGAGCCAATCGACTCCCACCTGAGGAGCGAGCCAATGGGAGGAGACGGAGTGCCGGAAAGAGAGTCTGTGGAGGTGAGGGCCACTGTGGAGAGGAGACAGGAGAAGGAGAAGGAGGAGGAGCTTATGCACGTGCAGACGGGAGGTGAAGAGAAACGGCATTTTATACCAGTGCCCGTGAAGGAAGGTAAAGGGCAAAGGCGAAAATCAGAGGAAATCACTGAGCAGCACAGATCTCAACAAAGAGGGACCAATTCAAGGTTGCATGAAGGTGAGCAGAAAGAGACCACCCCAAGGTCAAATGTAGGTCAGCAGAAGGAGATAATTACAAGGCCAACAAATGTAAGTCAGCAGAGGGAGAACTACTCAAGGTCAAATGAAGATGTTCAGAGAGAGACCTCCTCAAGGTTAGACGGATGCCAAGAGAGAGAGACCACATCAAGGTCAAATGAAGGTGTTCAGAGAGAGACCACCTCAAGGTTAGATGGAGGTCAACAGATAGAGACCACACCCTTGACAAATTGGCCCCAACAGGATGCAGGACGACGTTTGGACATCTCAGCGTTTGTGCGCCAAGAGGAGTGGAAACCATCAGGTAGTAAATCATTTCAGGACCTCAGAGGTGCCCGAACAGCATGGTCACCTAGTCCAGATCAGATGTCCAGAGAGAAGGAGCCCCCACAGAGCTCACTGCAGAGGTGGAAGGACTCCCACACTGAGGAGGCTCAGCCAATGAAGCCTGACCAAGATATCAGAGTTAAGGTCCCAGACACAGCTTCACTCAAGGCTGCAGAAGGTGAGCTTCTATGGTCAGGGTCCATACGCTTGTATTAGTGTTTATCTTTATTTGGATATGACTAAAATTACTTGGTCATCACTGGTAGTGGTTTAGCAGGGGATGTGGTAGTGTAAATTTAGTTGACATTGTCTTTTAACTTTAAAACATTTTATTTGTTTTCCAGACACACTGCATGAGTCAAAGAGGACTTTTCCCTCATCTGCGCTGGATGTGGTGGCAAAGCCAGGTGCCACTGAGAAAACCAAGTCTACACAGGCGTCAGCCACACAGACCTCCAAGCTGTCGGAGGAGGGCGACTCAATTGCCAAGGTGCTGGAGTGGTTCAACCGGAGCACGGACAGCAGCAATAGGCAGGACACGGACTCTGCACAGGACCCAGAGGACACCAAGGATGACATCACAGACTCCGAAGAGGAGGCCAAAATGATGCTGAGCAAGACCTCAGTTAATGTTTACACTATCGTCCCCCGCCAGGAGAAGGCAAGGGAGAAGAAGAAGCTGTTCCCAGATGAGACCTGCTGGGGGAAGGAGCAGAGTGTGGACCTCTCTGACGAGGGTCCTGAGCAAAGCGAACCTCAGACAGAGGCCCCCACCATCACCGTCCGCCCGTTTCAGCCTGGCCTTAGCAGGGACACCACCCGCCAGCTCCACACTCCGGCACATGTGCTGGTCAAACCAGAGGCTATTCACCAACCTCAACACTTCAACCAGTCAAGACTTCAAACAGAGACTAGCTTCCAAGCACAACGTTCCAGCCAATTACCAATACAGACAGAGACTAGCTACCACCCAGAACAATCCAACCAGTCATCATTTCACACAGAGACTAGCTACCAACCTCAACAGTCCAATCAGTCATCATTCCAGACAGAGACTAGTTACCAACCCGAACGCTCCAACCAATCCCAGTTTCAAAAAGAGATGAGCTACCAATCCCAACGCTTCCAATCCTCACCCCAAGCAAAAGCAGAAACAGAACCAAACCAATTCAAAACCTTGTACCAATCCAAACATCCCATTAATTCAGCAGGTAAAACAGAAGCAACATATCAGTCCCAACGTCCACTCAACTCCACAACCAACAGAGAGATGACTGTCCAGACCCACCCTCCTGTCCATGCTGTAGTCAAAACAGAGACAGTCCTCAGAGCCCAACAGCACAGGCCGGATGCACAGAGACATGTTCCAGCTAGAGTGGAGGATGTTCACGTCTCCAGAGGACCAGAGACAGGAAATGAAGGAAACTCCTGTCAGAATGTAAGATGCTCTCAGCAGGAAAGCCAGACATCAGGTCAAGACGAGAGGCCAAAAATTGCCAATTTGAGATCTTTCTGGGAGAAAGGGAACAGTGGCCCCAAGATACTGATAAGCAGAACAAACATAAACACTGACAAGAAAATACAGTCTGATCAACGGGTGGACATTGGACAGACTGCCAGAAAACAAGTTGAAGACCCACAGAAGGCTGTTCAGAATTTTGAGATTAGGTCCATGAGTCCCTCTTTGAACCCGCATAATGAGAGGCCACAGAGAAAACAGGTTGTAGAAATAAAGACACAAGGGGAAAAAGCAGTCGATGACATTTCAGTCAAGCAAAAGTATATAAATGTGGAAGTTGTGGACAAGAATATTCCAGAAGGTGCATTGTCTACTGCAAGGACTGACTCGTTTGAGGTGAGCAGTTACATTAATAAAGATGTTAGCTCTTCAGAGGTAAAATCACCCCCACTTCCTTCCAGTAACAGCAGATGTGCAAAGAAGGTGGCCGAAGAGGCTATGAAGCACCCCTATACTGCCCACGAGCCGCCTGTTCTCTCAACCCATCTACAATCGGCTCCAAAAGCTGAAGCTGAAGATCAGGAGACACCATCTGAACCCAGATCTCAGTCAAGGACAACCACCCCGGTTCTTCCCCCAAAACAGGAAACCCAGCATTTTGAAAACAGGCGAGAACGTTTGAAACAGCTCAAGTCCTTCTGGGAGAATGAGGTGAAAGGACCCAAAGTCCACTCTGGCAAATCGAGAGAGTCTTCAGGCTCTCCATCCTGCACACTAACCAAGCGCTTCACCAAGTCAGCATTCGACCTCAGGTCCACAGGCCTTGCTTCTAATGATGATTTTGATGATGATGTGTCAGAAGAACACAGTTGTTCTGTTTTTGCCATGAAAGACAAACCTGATAAACCCTGCCTTGCAGACACCAACTTTAAGAGCCTGAAAGATTTTTGGGCAGGATCTCACCCAGCACAAGCGAGACCTAAATCCCCAACCTCCAAAGACAGACTCCAGAGTCCCACAGTCAAATCTCATGAGATGGCTGGAACAGCACACACTGTTTCTCCGCAGCCATGGAAACCCAGCTCCAATCAGGAGAGCTGGCACAGCAAAGCCCCATCAGCTCGAGAGGAGCCCCTGTCCACCTCCACCAAGAGCCGACACAGAGGACGGGAAGAGGGAGGGACAGGAGGTGGCAGCAGCCAGAGGTCCTCGGTGGACGGCAGGGCAGGGAAGCCCAGAATGTCCCGGGCAGAGCCGGATCAGCGCAAGGCGGTTCCTCAGCATCAGACTCGCAGGAACTCTGAGCAGGTGTCGCCCAGTATGGCCCTGGTCCTTAAGAACCGCTCCAACCAAACCCGCAGAACCAGCACAGGAAACCTGAATGAGAGAGCTGGGGCTATGCGCAGGGCCACCAGCATGTACTCCTTGGCCTACGGCGAGGACCAGGAGACCTCCCCTAAACCATCCAAGAAGAACCAGGAGCTTGGTGCCACAAAGTCAAAGAAGACGCAGGAGTTTGGTCTGAGCTTTGCCAAGAAGGCACCAGAGGCTGGAAAAAGCAGAGAGCAAGTGAATGAGAGGAGGCCGTCGCGGACTATGGAGGACCCTGATTGGCAGCAGCCCTTGGCGCGCTCTTTCATCCCGCGGGACTACCAGCACTACCTGGGCATCCCTGAGAGGACGGGCACCTGCCCCGCTGCCCCACCCCTGGCGCTGGAGAAGGACGAGGTATGCACCTCCTTCTCCGCCCAGCCAGAGTGCGAGTGGAGCCATGGGGGTGGGCCCGTCAGGTGCAGCACACCTGTGGGAGCAGAGGAGGCAGGAGGGAGGAGGGGCAGTCTAGGGCCACGCCCCTGTTACGGTGTGAGGGCCAATGAGGACTCACCCAGGAGCAGCACCTCTGGGAGCTGGATCTCCTCGCGTAAGAACTCCAAGTGTAAGAGTCACTTCCTGTTTCTGTCTATTAACATAATCAGAGTGAACAAGCTCCTCTCTTTATTCAGAATATCTTAACATTTTTAAGCACCATAAACACATATTAGTATCTGTTGTTAAATACACTTTTTCAAAAATAATTGTTTTTGATTTATTTGTGAACAAAAAACCATCAGATTTATTGCACAGATGTATTACAGTTAATACAAAGACAGTAATTATGACAGAAAGCACAGTGATATCCCACTAATTGACTTGTTTACGAGTCTAGCTAAGACTACATGTATGACCAATAGCCACGCATTCCCCGTGCCCTACGCTGTTCCCAGACAACAACCTTCTCGTGTCCTTATTGAAGTCACACGGGGAATAAAGGCACATTAAGGCTGCTGTGTGAAGCGGTGTCATATGCCTCTTGACGGGCGTCTCCCTGTCCGCACTCTCTGTTCCAGGGCACAGGAGGGTGTTGTTTGTTTGTGTGTTGTGTTGATGTTTTTGAGCCTGGTCTCCTAGGTGACGAGGAGGAGGCGGGCCCGGTGCAGAGGGCGCTCCGGAGGGCTGCCGCTAGGCCGACCTACACCAAGAGCCTGGAGGACATCACCATGGCAACAGGTGGGGTCATGAGCTGTTCGCTGCTAGGCAGGCTGGTGTTCAGATGGAAGGTTATACATTAAAGAATGACTATCTCTAGGACTGTGGGATTTACATGTTCAGATGTTTTATTTATAAGCATGTCATGATTTTAATTAAGTTGCGACAACTCAATGATTAATTCATTAATGATTGAGAGCTAAAATAGTGAAATATTTTAACAATCGATTACTTGATTTGTATGAAAATATCGAGACATGTTTCAAGAAAAAAAAAGTTTAAAAATCTTTCAAAGTTTTTTTTAATTGAATATATTCAGTTTTCTTTGGTCTCTAACAGTACACTGAATATCATGGGGATGTGTCCAAGATGTCCTTTGTATAATAGACATCAGAGTTTTTTCAGTTATTCTGATATTTTATACACCAAACATCTAATCAATTAATAAAAAAACAATAGCTTAACAGACAATGAAAATCCCTGCAGCCCTAGGTACTGTTTTGTAGGAGAGGTAGGCTCAATAAACTGTATTACCATGCATACTGTACATCTCCATATATGCATGTCCACCTGCCTAGTCCTTCAGAATACTCAGAATACAGTCAGATTTACAGTCATAGTCAGATCTATTATTAATACGGCGATACAGTCAGATTTATTATTAATACAGTGAAGTCAGATTTGTTCTGTAATTTGAGAGAAACCATAAATCCTTTATGGCCATGACTAGTCATTGGAGAGTTATAGAAAACCCTCTATGCCCATGACTAGCCATTCCTTAGTTACAGCAACTCCCCTGTGGCCATGACTAACCATTTCTTAGTTACAGCAACTCCTCTATGGACGTGACTAGCCATTCCTTAGTTACAGCAACTCCTCTATGGACATGACTAGCCATTCCTTAGTTACAGCAACTCCTCTATGGACATGACTAGCCATTCCTTAGTTACAGCAACTCCTCTATGGACATGACTAGCCATTCCTTAGTTACAGCAACTCCTCTATGGACATGACTAGCCATTCCTTAGTTACAGCAACTCCCCTGTGGCCATGACTAGCCATTCCTTAGTTCTAGAAACCTCTCTGTGGACATGACTAGGCGCTGGAGAGTTATAGCAACCCCTCTATGAACATGACTAGCCATTCCTATAGAATGCTTTATGTAGGTGTGGGGAAAGCCTGTGTCCATGCAGCTCTATGTAAAGAGTGAAGAGGCTGTGTCCATGCAGCTCTATGTAAAGAGTGAAGAGGCTGTGTCCATGCAGCTCTATGTAAAGAGTGAAGAGGCTGTGTCCATGCAGCTCTATGTAAAGAGTGAAGAGGCTGTGTCCATGCAGCTCTATGTAAAGAGTGAAGAGGCTGTGTCCATGCAGCTCTATGTAGGTGTGTGAAGAGGCGGCAGCTCTATGTAGGTGTGTGAAGAGGCTGTGTCCATGCAGCTCTATGTAGGTGTGTGAAGAGGCTGTGCCCATGCAGTGGAGAGACACTGAATAGTGTGAGAAGTGTGTGAAAGTGGAGTGTGGCACACACCTGAGAGTAAGCACAACACGGCCAAGTGTCCCACACACACACAAACACTGACACACACACACACACACATACACACACACCTGAGAGTAAGCACAACACGGCCAAGTGTCCCACACACACAAAACACTGACACACACAGTGTCCCACACACACACAACTGAGAGTAAGCGCGCGCACACACACACACACACCTGAGAGTAAAGCACACACACACACACACACACACCTGGGAGTAAGCACAACAGGGCCATGTGTCATTCCGGAGCTTTCTTTCTTTCTGGTATTATTTTGATGTTATCTGGGCTCTTTGTCTCATCGGTGTGCGAGTGTTATTGTGTGTGTTATTGTGTGTTATTGTGTGTTATTGTGTGGCCATAAAAGCTCACTCGGGTGTCAGGAAGGCCTCAGTGGGATGCCTCGCTCTCAGCTCTGTCTGCTTCTCCCACAGGGCCCGAGAGGGAAAGTGAGAAGTGCAACGTCTTCATGCACAGCAGCGGCGATGGTAAACACACACATACACACACACACACACACACACACGCTTCTCGTAAGCGGTGGCCATAACAATACACTTATGTCCTATAGGCACTTTATAATGAGGCCCTGAGACACTGGTAAACACACACACACACACACTTTATGATGGGGTCCTGACAGACTGATAAACACTGGTAAACGCACACACAGGAGCCCTGGCATTAGATACACTATAGGCCTTTTATTATTCACACACACTCTGAGGCACACGTATAGCAGTGTGTCCCCTATATGCAGTCAGCAGCGGTACACCACATTGATGAGCATACACACACACACACACACACACACACACACACACACACACACACGTATAGCAGTGTGTCACCTGTAGGCAATCAGCACCGCTACAACAATGAGCACCGCTGCTGATCAGTAAGATAAGTAAGTAATAAGTAATGCCTTTCATTCGCACACTGTGTAAGCACTACACGCAAAGGCTTCATTTTAACTCTCAATCTGCCCATTTCTTAACCCAGAACTTTCCAGAAGTCAACATTTATGGGGTTATTTTCAGATTATCTCCCAGAGCCCTCTAGCATATTTGGGTTAATGACAGCACTGCTGCTACTGTAACTCCTATGCTACTGTAAAATCCTATGGCCAACACTATGCTAATGTAAATCCTATGGCCAATACTATGCTATGGTAAAATCCTAAGGCCAACACTATGCTATGGTAAAATCCTAAGGCCAACACTATGCTACCGTAAAATCCTAAGGCCAACACTATGCTATGGTAAAATCCTAAGGCCAACACTATGCTACCGTAAAATCCTAAGGCCAACACTATGCTATTGTAAAATCCTATGGGCAACACTATGCTACTGTAAAATTCCATGGACAACACTATGCTACTGTAAAATTCCATGGGCAACACTATGCTACTGTAAAATCCTAAGGCCAACACTATGCTATGGTAAAATCCTAAGGCCAACACTATGCTACCGTAAAATCCCATGGGCAACACTATGCTATTGTAAAATCCCATGGGCAACACTATGCTATTGTAAAATCCTAAGGCCAACACTATGCTATTGTAAAATCCTAAGGCCAACACTATGCTACTGTAAAATCCTAAGGCCAACACTATGCTACTGTAAAATCCTAAGGCCAACACTATGCTACTGTAAAATCCTAAGGCCAACACTATGCTATGGTAAAATCCTAAGGCCAACACTATGCTACCGTAAAATCCTAAGGCCAACACTATGCTACTGTAAAATCCCATGGGCAACACTATGCTATTGTAAAATCCTAAGGCCAACACTATGCTACTGTAAAATCCTAAGGCCAGCACTATGCTACCGTAAAATCCTATGGGCAACACTATGCTACTGTAAAATCCCATGGGCAACACTATGCTATTGTAAAATCCTATGGGCAACACTATGCTATTGTAAAATCCCATGGGCAACACTATGCTATGGTAAAATCCCATGGGCAACACTATGCTACTGTAAAATCCTAAGGCCAACACTATGCTATGGTAAAATCCTAAGGCCAACACTATGCTATTGTAAAATCCCATGGGCAACACTATGCTCCTGTAAAATCCCATGGGCAACACTGTATAGATGTGCTGTAAGCAGTAACAGGCTGCCGTGGGGTTTGTTGGGGAAAATATGATGCAACTGTTTTTAGAATCCATACTTTTTACACCATCTCATCCTCTTCCTCCTCCTCCTCCTCCTCTTCTTCCTCCTCAGCCTCCACTACCCCCTCCACGCTGGCCTCCTCCTTCTCAGATGCGGAGCACTTGAGGAAGATGAGCAAATCTGTGCCCTCGTTCCTGCAGGAGGACGCACGCTCAACTCACCTCAGCTCGGTGAGGCCCCCTGTGGCCTGGAGTGGAGTTGCGTGTGTCAGTGGTGTTTGTGTGTGTGTGTTAGTGCTGTTAGGGTGTGAGTGTGTATATGTGTGTTAGTGCTGTTATTGTGTGTGTGTGTGTGTGTGTGTATGTGTATGTTTGCAGGAGGTATATGCATTGGCATGTTTGTGTAGCGTGTGTGTATATGTGTAACTGTCCTCTGTAGATTGAAGATGACAGTGACTCCATGTCGGCCGTCAGCAGTAGCCATGGAGACCTGGTTGGCAGGAGGGGTGTGTCCTTCACTAACCACAGCATCTCCTCTGGCATGGCGTCCGTGTCCTCCGTATGTGTCTGCAACTCAGCTCCTACTAATGCTAATACTCCATCTTCTACCGCTAATGCTAACCTAACATGCTAACACTCCAGCTCCTACTAATGCTAATACTCCAGCATCTACCGCTAATGCTAACATGCTAACATTCCAGCTTCTACTAATGCTAATACTCCAGCATCTATCGCTAATGCTAACATGCTAACATTCCAGCTTCTACTAATGCTGATACTCCAGCTCCTACTAATGGTAACACTCCAGCTTCTACCGCTAATGCTAACATGCTAATACTCCAGCTCCTACTAATGCTAGAACTACAGTTTCTACTGCTATGGCTAATATGCTAACACTTGTCACACTTGCTAACACTTGTCAGACCTTACACCAAGGTCTTACACTTGTGCTTGTAGCACATAACTCATCCTCACTTTAATACTCCACATCACAACAAACTCTGCTTAGCTCACACACTCAGCTTAACTAACACACTCAGCTTAGCTCACACACACAGCTTAGCTCACACACTCTGGCTCACTACTCATATGCTAATAACAGCTGGTTACCTTAAATACTTTTACCAACAAGACTGGAATACTGTTAATTATGCATCTTAAATAATACCAAAGGGCCTTAAAGAGGCGAAATGATTTTGCCTGGAAATGAAGGTGTTTTGCTGTGGTCTTCAGCTGCTGTGGTGGGCTGCTGTGTGGTATAGTGTTTCTTCAAGAAGTGAGGTGCAGTGTGTGTGTGTTTGTGTGTGTGTGTGTGTTTCTTTGGCAGGTGAGTGGGAGTGTCATGAGTGTGTGTAGTGGTGAGTTTGGTGGAGTTGAGGTCCAGGGCACCATCCAGTTCACGCTGAACTATGTGCAGAAGCTGAAGGAGTTCCACATCTTCGTCGTGCAGTGCAAGAACCTCACCGTGGTGGACCCCAAAAGGAACCGCTCTGACCCGTAAGTCAGATAAGAGAGCATAAGATTAAATAACACAACATTACAAAAAGATAACATTTGTCTCTTTAGGGGTTAGTTTTTGGTTCTATGTGCCCACAGTTTGGATTACAGGGGTACTGGGGGGTACTGTGCCCCGTGATGAAGACCCAAAGACTTCCTCCTGTAATTATAACTATGGACACACAAACCAAAAACTAAGCAGATGTGTTCCGTCTTCCTGCTCAGATATGTCAAGAGTTATCTCATACCTGACAAGGCTGGACTGGGCAAGCGGAAGACGTCTGTGAAGAAGAGGACAGTCAACCCGATATTCAATGAGATTCTACGGGTGAGAAGTAAAACAAGGACTCTAAAGCCTAAGAAGTTCTTACATTACAGAAAGAGAGGTGATGAGGTGATGAGAAATACGCTTAGGGGAACGATTCTCAAAGTCCTGTGTCTCTCCACAGTATCGGGTGCGTATGGATCACCTGAAGAGCCAGGTGCTGAACCTGTCTGTGTGGCACCACGACACGTTCGGGAAGAACATCTTCCTAGGGGAGGTGGAGCTGGACCTGTCCGTGTGGGATTTTGGCAACACTGACATGAACTACATGTCCCTTAAAGCCAGAGTAAGAACACCACACCTACAGTACATGTCCCTCAAACACCACACCTACATGTCTCTCAAACACCACACCTACATGTCTCTCAAACACCACACCTACAGTACATGTCTCTCAAACACCACACCTACATGTCTCTCAAACACCACACCTACAGTACATGTCCGTCAAACACCCCACCTACATGTCCCTCAAACACCACACCTACAGTACATGTCCCTCAAACACCACACCTACATGTCCCTCAAACACCACACCTACATGCCTCTCAAACACCACACCTACATGTCCCTCAAACACCCCACCTACATGTCCCTCAAACACCACACCTACAGTACATGTCCCTCAAACACCACACCTACATGTCCCTCAAACACCACACCTACATGTCCCTCAAACACCACACCTACATGTCTCTCAAACACCACACCTACATGTCTCTCAAACACCACACCTACAGTACATGTCCCTCAAACACCACACCTACAGTACATGTCCGTCAAACACCACACCTACATGTCCCTCAAACACCACACCTACATGTCTCTCAAACACCACACCTACATGTCTCTCAAACACCACACCTACATGTCCCTCAAACACCACACCTACATGTCTCTCAAACACCACACCTACATGTCTCTCAAACACCACACCTACATGTCCCTCAAACACCACACCTACATGTCTCTCAAACACCACACCTACATGTCTCTCAAACACCACACCTACATGTTCCTCAAACACCACACCTACATGTCCCTCAAACACCACACCTACATGTTCCTCAAACACCACACCTACATGTCCCTCAAACACCACACCTACATGTCTCTCAAACACCACACCTACATGTCTTTCAAATACCACACCTACATGTCCCTCAAACACCACAACTACGTGTCCATCAAACACCACACCTACATGTCCCTTAAAGCCATGGTGAGACACCACACCTACAGTACACGTCCCTCAAACACCACACCTACATGTTCCTCAAACACCACACCTACATGTCTTTCAAACACCACACCTACATGTCCCTCAAACACCACAACTACGTGTCCATCAAACACCACACCTACATGTCCCTTAAAGCCATGGTGAGACACCACACCTACAGTACACGTCCCTCAAACACCACACCTACATGTCCCTCAAACACCACAACTACGTGTCCATCAAACACCACACCTACATGTCCCTTAAAGCCATGGTGAGACACCACACCTACAGTACACGTCCCTCAAACACCACACCTACATGTCCCTTAAAGCCAGGGTGAGAACACCACATTTACAGTACACCTACAGTACATGTCCCTCAAACACCAGACCTACAGTAGATGTCCCTCGAACACCATACTTACATGTCTCTCAAACACCACACCTACATGTCCCTCAAACACCACACCTACATGTCTCTCAAACACCACACCTACAGTACATGTCAATCAAACACCACACCTACATGTCCCTTAAACACCACACCTACATGTCCCTCGAACACCACACCTACAGTACATGTCAATCAAACACCACACCTATATATCCCTCAAACACCACACCTACATGTCCCTCAAACACCACACCTACAGTACATGTCCCTCAAACACCACACCTACATGTCCCTCAAACAAAACACCTACATGTCCCTCAAATACCATATTTACATGTCTCTCAAACACCACACCTACAGTACATGTCTCTCAAAACACCACACCTACAGTACATGTCAATCAAAGGCAGGTTGGGCGGAACACCACCAAGGTTTCCCGCTGATTTCATTTTAGACACAATAAATGTTTAATACCAACGCCATTATTGTGGACTAGTGCTGACTAAAATTAGCCTTTGCATATATGCTTTATTTTGTCCTATTTATGCTACAATCCTACTTTGAATATATCTTTATCAACCTAAGCATGGTAAATATGTTTATTTGTAGATATGTTTATTTGTTGTGTTGTTTAGACAATGTCCAGCAGTCAGCCCACAGAATACAGGGGGGAGATGAGACTGGCCATACGCTACCTGCCACAAATGACCTACTGTAAGTCTTAAAACACACACCTGTCCCAGGTATCTTCTGTCTCAGGTGTACTTCTTTAAAATTCTATAAGGACACACCTGTCCAAGGTGTACTACTGTAAAGTCTATAAGGACACGCCTGTCCCAGGTGTACTGTACTATCGTAAAACTTTATAAGGACACACTTGTCGTAGGTATACTACTGTAAAAGTCTTAAAGCACGCATCTGTCTTAAATGTAAACGTCTATAAGGACACACCTTTTAAATGAATAAACTTCAAACTTCAATTCATGTTGTACTCCTTTTCTGACTTTCAGCCAAGACGTCCTCCAACTCAGGAGAAGTGCACATCTGGGTGAAAGAATGCAAGAATCTCCCGCTCGTCCGAGGGGCAACTATTGACCCCTATGTGAAGTGGTAGGTCTCCGAGGGGCAACTATCGACCCCTATGTGAAGTGGTAGGTCTCCGAGGGGCAACTACTGACCCCTATGTGAAGTGGTAGGTCTCCGAGGGGCAACTATCGACCCCTATGTGAAGTGGTAGGTCTCTGAGGGGCAACTACAGACCCCTATATGAAGTGGTAGGTCTCTGAGGGGCAACTACAGACCCCTATATGAAGTGGTAGGTCTCTGAATGTAGACGTCAGCTCTTCTCAGGTCACAGCTACAACCGGACTAGAACTGGCCTCCTGTTCACTGCAGCATGCTTACTAAAATGACGTTGTCCTACTACTACTGAGAAATGCAGTGAAAGGGATCTGGGACTAGAGTACTAGGTTGAGAGGGTGTGGGCAGACATTGATAGCGATATTTTATCACAAACATAAGATCTTTCTGCAATTCTGACCCACTACCACACTCCTGACCCACTACCACACTATCTCTCCTGCCTCCTCTGGTTCCTCTCCTTCCTCCTCCTCTACTTTCCTTCTCCATCTTTACCTCTTCCTCCTCCCCCTACTACTTTCTCCTTCTCTTTATCTGTCTTCTCCTCTTCCTACTCTTCCTCTTCCTCATCATCTTCCACCTCCACATCTTCCTCCTCTTTCTCTTTCTCCCTCCTCCTCATCCTCTTCCTCACCCAGTTTTGTGCTGCCAGACACGAGCAGGAAGAGTGGTCAGAAGACGCGTGTGCTGAAGCGTACAGACTGCCCCGTGTTCAACCACACCATGGTGTACGACGGCTTCCAGCAGGAGGACCTGAGGGAGGCCTGCGTGGAGCTGACTGTCTGGGACCGAGACCGGCTGGCCAATCACCTGCTGGGAGGCCTCAGGCTTGGGCTGGGCACAGGTGAGGTGCCCCCTCTGCTCAACCTGTGCAAGTGCAGATGTGGAAGTGTTCCCCCTCTGCTCAACCTGTGCAAGTGCAGATGTGGAAGTGTTCCCCCTCTTCTCAACCTGTGCAAGTGCAGATGTGGAAGTGCGCCCCCTCTGCTCAACCTGTACAAGTGCAGATGTGGAAGTGCGCCCCCTCTGCTCAACCTGTACAAGTGCAGATGTGGAAGT
>CM050203.1:1082500-1092500 GCA_027475355.1 Coilia nasus
CAGCTAAATTCCCCCCAGATGACATGGACACGGTGTGCCTTTTGTGGCATACTTGGGTACCCTCCACAGACACCTGACCTCAATTTTAGACCAGATTGCATGCCAGTGGAACAGGTTGTCACTGAAAAGAATGCACTTCAACACAAAACACAAAATAAGCTGAATCCGATCTGGTCTTTGAACATGTAAAATAGAAATGGAGCTCCTAAAACTGGGATGATAACAGCAACAATACTCACACAATAATGACACAAAGCATGAGAATAAACACACAGGTACTCGGCTTTCCCCGAAACAGTGTCAAACACCATTTCCCACAAAAGAGGGAATGGGTCTTTTAAACACGGACTGGCAAGACATCCAGAACAAGGAGATGCATATCATGGTGCTATGAATCAGCATCTGCTAGCGTCCATGTTGTGCAGTTCCACACTACTTATTACACAAAATGGATGGTCTGTGCTAGTGTGTGTATTTGTATTTGTGCAAGTCTCTTAGCGCGCCCTGATTGCTGTCTGCTATGGGTCGCTAAATGACTCCTGGCCCTGTGGTGACGCTGGTACATGGCCTGAAGCCACAGCAACACCAGCAATGAATGGACACACAGAGTGAGACCACTCTTAAGAGCGTCTGTGTAGGTTTGTCACACATACACTCGAGTACTTGGTTCACAGCATCAGGTCTGTACACACACACTCAGAGTTCAGCATCAGGCCTACACACACTTAGTATTTAGTATGACATACTCTCTCCCTGCATCCGAATACCCTTACTAGCCACCTGCATAGTAGCCAAAAATGAGGAAGCCACGACCTAGAACATCTGAATACCTTAGTAAGCTTTCAGTAGTAGACGAAGCCGGGCCAAAGTACCCGGATGGCTTGCTATTTCCGGTAGTATTTTGCAGTGTGCAAGCGAACTACACTACGCTATCCCAGAAGTCACAGGGAGGTTGAAAACCGTAGAAGAAGAACCAAAAACTTCCCGCTCGTTAAAAGTAACCAAGATGGCGGAGACTCCGGTCGCCTGTCTGACAGTGTACAAATGTGCACTTCAGTAAATAAAAGCCATGTAAATAGTTGTTCACGTCACAAATGCACATAAATGTTGAGGTTATCTGATAAAATGCAGCTAACCGTTTGCTACAAGCTGGCAAAAGCATGACGTTAATGTAAACATCTGGGTCAGAGGACGGGCAAGTTGGCGATGTCGTAATACGTCCGAATTGTACCTGCTACTGGCTAGTTTGCTACGTAGAAGCTACTACTGTAACGGCCGAGTGGTAAGCACTGCATAGAACGCAGTGCCTGCTAAGGTTTCGGACGCAGAGTGTGTTTGTAGCCATTGCTACACATTGTACAGAGTGTGTGTACACCTAATGCTGTTGTGTGTGTGTGTGCGCCTGAAGCTGTTGTGAGAAGGACCCTTTAGTGTGTGTGTTCATGTACACCTGGTGTTGTATTAAGGACCCTTTAGTGTGTGTGTGCATGTGCAACAGATGCTCCTGCCCTGTGTTCCTTTGTGTCTGCATACATTTCTCGGTAATTTAACGTGAATTAGGCACTTCTCCAAGCAAGCATTCACCCAGTGAGGAATTAATTGTCTCAAAAACGTCTTTCCTTATCTCACAAGCTTTGACTGAGATGTCACCTGTTTCATCTAAAAGACACCTTCCTGTTTGTCCTGGGTTTCTCCCAAAATTAAAAATTAAAAGGTCCAAAAATCTTTATAAGCAAACCAAAACTGTCTGACCATCAGCTAGACACTGCTGAAATCTCCCAGATTTAGCTACTGATATGTTGGCGTGTATGCTGTTAGGAGAAAACAAGACAAGAATAGATCTGTAAGTCAAACAGATTATTTTGGGATTTTGGGAACTTGGCACTCAAGTGGAGACCAACTTAAGGTATCAAAATGCAAAATGTTTAATCTCGATATATGTATATTTCTGTGTTCCTCCTATGCACACTTAAGATGAAACAGGTGAGATATCATTTTACATTCTGTTCTATGGCTAACCCAGACATCATAGAGTTAAATTACAATCATGCATCGGTTCTACTGGTTGTGCAATTAACACAGGTGCTTTCACTAGTGAACAGGTGATTTCACTAATTAACACAGGTGATTTCACTAATTAACACAGGTGATTTCACTAATGAACTCCAATACGTTGCTGAAGAATGCTACTACTTACAATTTGGTTTAGTGAATGAATGGAACAAAGGTCTGTTCACACCAAGAACTAGAATAACTAGGGCAGCTGTGGCCTAGTGGTTAGGGAGTTGGTCTTGCAATTGAAAGGTTGCCGGTTCGAATCCCACCCTACCCATGGTTGAGATGCCCTTGAGCAAGGCATCTAACCCCACACTGCTCCAGGGACTGTAACTGAAACCTTAACAATAATGTAATGTAATTATAACCATATTCCAATAACATGTTACTAGTTAATAGAACATGATGTTGTTTTACTGAATTTTGATTGGCCAAGTGTTTCGTAGTTCATAAAATCAGTCTGAAAGTGATCCCAGCATGTCGCTCTTTTTATAGTTGACATATGAACAGCACCATTCATTAACGTGAGAATGATTTTTACCAAGGCACAGTTATAGTTATAATTGTAGTTGTAGTTGTAGCTGTAGCTGTAGTTGAAGCTGTAGTTTTAGTTGTACAGTAGTTGTAGCTGTAGTTCTGGGTGTGAAGGGGTCTTTACTTCCTGAACCTACCACCCTTCTTACTTTCGCCCTGACCCCTCTTGACATATCTGACCAACACAACATGATGACACACACAAAACATTTATAGTTGAGCCACATATGCATTCTTTGGCTGTTTACATGTGAAACTTTTGAGTAGGAAAAATATGTGCTGTTTATATGGAGCAGTGGAAGTATTGTACCGTTAAATGATTAACTGAGTAGTAACATTGCTTGCTGGATGAGTATGTGAGTAGTAACATTGCTTGCTGGATGAGTAAGTGAGTAGTAATGTTGCTTTCTGAATGAGTAACTGAGTAGTAAATATGAGTGTCTGTATATGACACGCAAGACAGCCTTCACCCCGTCAGACAACCGGATTAAGAATAAGAGCCCATGCAAAGATTCAGGCCTGACACCCACCACATCTACAATAATCCCAATAATCCCAGTAATCCCAATAGCATTGCATCACACTAGACAGACTGTCAATCTAGACAACATATGATAATTTATGATCCAGAGTAATCTCAAGTAGTCCTGCTGTTGTGTGGAACACTAATTCAGCAGGCACGCGCTTCTGTGATTGGCTGAAAGTGCTCAAGAGTCCCTTGCAGGGCGGGGCCTCCTTAGCGGCCCATCCTCCGCCGTGCGCTTAGCGTGACATCTTCCGTCGTGCGAGGACTGTGATGATGACCGCCATGCTGATGCAGGCAGCACTCAGGACACCCGCCGCGACCGCCACGCCAATCAGATCGCCCTCTGCCTCCCCGGAGCCAGAGAAACCTGGGAAAGCAGGAAACAACACACTTGTATGGACTAGCAACATGGCAGCGACCAGGAGCTCATTTTAAATGCCAAGGCCCTTGTTCCACCAAGGAAGTGTGGAGCATTTTTAATGGTTAAACAATATCTGTATCTTCAAGCTTCTGTTGTGACCCCATCACTAGCATTGTGAGCCTTTTCTACAGAAACGGTAAAAATAGTTTATTTCTGAATGCAACAGGCTAGCATAGTTTTGTTTCTCAGTAAACATACCAGCTCACTTTAAGTTAATTTTTCACCAGAGTGTCCTTTTAAGGACTTTTTTGGTTGTACTTGGTTGAAGCTAACAAGTGAGCTAAAAGGTAGTGTAACAACCCCCTTGTCAGTTGTATGAACTGTAGCGAAGGGGAGGAGAAGTGACCCCACCTGGCTTCGAACCCAGGTCTACAAGACACAAACAGGGGCTCTGACCGCAACGCCAAAGAGCCAGGCTCGTTGGGATGGCAGTCAGAGCACACCCACAACTCTAGTGATGGTCACTCCATCACACTGCCTTCTCCTTCGGGAGGCGCAGCCATGCGCTTCACATACTCAGGTGTCCCTCACGCATCTCACAGTCATCCCACATCCCACTGACACCATTTGTAGCGAAGGGGGATGACTTGCCGTGAGATCATTGGAGGTCCACCCATTGTGTGTGAGCCATATGAGGGACCCCAGGGTTAGTTTGACCCCGGTGTGAGGGACCCCAGTGATGGGTGAAGCATCAGTGTGTGGGGCACCCTGGATGGGAGAAGTATGGTGGGAGATGCGTGAGGGACACCTGAGTGTGTGAAGCGCATGGCTGCGCCTCCCGAAGGGGAAGGCAGTGTGATGGAGTTACCATCACTAGAGTTATGGGTGTGCTCTGACTGCCATCCCAACGAGCCTGGCTCTTTGGCGTTGCGGTCAGAGCACCTGTTTGGTACCCAGGAGACCCGGGTTCGAAGCCAGGTGGGGTGACTTCTCCTCCCCTTCGCTACAGAACACTAGTGAGATATAAAGGATGGGTTGTGAGTTGTACGAACACTAGTAAGATATAAAGGATGGGTTGTGAGTTGTACGAACGATCGTAAGTAAGGCTGCTGATTGCGGAGTGGTCTATTGGAACTGGAAGAGGCTCTACACACACACTTGCCTTGTTGTGCTTTGTCTGGCCATCCTAGCGGCTTTGCAGAGAAATATAAAGAGAACAATGAGGGTGTCTCACCTTGCGCCACTGCATCTGCTGGAGTTTCTGGAAAAAATGAACACAAATGAACATTTATTGTACAATATGTTCTACATAAAATATATGGCATTACATGAATGACACGAGTTCTCTTGGGCAGATTTTCAACATTATTATTATTATTTGTAATAAAAAATGAACTTAATTGAACTCGAATTGAGTTGTGCTTAATGTATAGAATTCAGGGTTCCTCCTGGCTTGCTGCTTCACCTGCAGGGGATTGGCTCTCACCGCTGTCCACTTTGGTAAAGATTGGCCCAGACGACACCGTAGCCACTTCAGTCACTTCAGTAGTCTCCGCCTCCCTCCTCAGCCGATAGGTCAGTATAGACTCCGCCTCCCTTCTTCTTCTATTGGTGGGGCAGCTCTAAGAGAAACAGCAGGGGCAGAGGAGGTGGGGCTAACTCAGCTGAGATACCAATAGGCAGGAGGCTGACCTTGGTAAGCCAGCGCTGATTGGCCAACTACATCAACACCTATCATCTACCCCATGGAGGCATTCTATGAACTGGAGAAAGGAGGGAAGTCCTGACCCCATTCATTTCAATGAGAAATGCTAGGCTAGTGAAGTTAGCCAAAATTGAATGAATTTTTCATGTGTCGAAATGGAATTTTATGGGACTAATTTCCACCCCCATTTTACTTAGCCAGTTAAGTGCCAAGCTACTGATTGACGGAAGGTAGAGCAGCTATAGAAAGCTAAATTGAGGAAGGGCATTGGATGTTCACAAATAGGCAGTGGTGTGTTTGGGGAGGCCACCCTTCATGAGCTGAGAGTGGAGCATCCATCAATCAGCATGGGGCAAGCAGGGGAGGATATGATGACATTTCTAGAAAATGGGGACAGGAAGTGGCTTACTAATCAGCTGAAGCTAACCAGCCAAATTCTGACCCCTTGACCTCCCCCATCTCTCTCACACTCCCTCTCCCTCCCCCATCTCTCCCACACTCCCTCTCCCTCCCCCATCTCTCTCACACTCCCTCTCCCTCCCCCATCTCTCTCACACTCCCTCTCCCTCCCTCATCTCTCTCACACTCCCTCTCCCTCCCCCATCTCTCCCATTCCCTCTCCCTCCCCCATCTCTCTCACACTCCCTCTCTCTGTTTTCCCCATCTCTCTCACACTCCCTCTCCCTCCCCCATCTCTCTCACACTCCCTCTCCCTCCCCCATCTCTCTCACACTCCCTCTCCCTCCCCCATCTCTCTCACATTCCCTCTCCCTCCCCCATCTCTCTCACACTCCCTCTCCCTCCCCCATCTCTCTCACACTCCCTCTCCCTCCCCCATCTCTCTCACACTCCCTCTCCCTCCCCCATCTCTCTCACACTCCCTCTCCCTCCCCCATCTCTCCCATTCCCTCTCCCTTGCCCATCTCTCTCTCACACTCCCTTCCCTCTCCCTCTATCCCTTTCTCATCTCTCTCCCACTCATTTTCTGTTATCGCTCTACTGTCCTTCCTGATAAAAAGCTAAAAAGCAAAATATTGTATGTGTTAAAAATATTTTCTCTTTAACTGTAATGAATTCACGACATAAATTCATGACTATGTAAATACTCTAAATTATGCTGATGTACTTAGACGTGTATTTATGAAATACTGAAAACTAAATGTTGCATCTACAGGCATGATGGCAGGTATAATGGTTGTCATAGGACCCAGGGGTTGCCACGGTATCGATCTCCATGGTAACTGTGGTGGTGAAGGAGTGTTACCGGCATCATGGAGGCACAGGAGGAGTTTTCACACAGGCGGGTGAGACAGTGAAGGTAGAAGGTTGAGATGGTCTTGTTCTTGTGTTCGGTGAAGCGGAACGCCTCAAAAGAGAACTGAGCCTTCTGGGTAATGCCGTTCATGTGCACCACGGTCTGGGGGTCTCTGTTGCACCTGAGTTACCCAATAGAGTGATGTCACCAGCTGTGCCATGCCGTCTCAGGTGTGCTCAGGTGTACTTTATTATTAAGGTATACTAAGGTAAGGTAAGGTAAGATATACTTTATTATTAAGGTATACTAAGGTAAGGTAAGGTAAGATATACTTTATTATTAAGGTATACTAAGGTAAGGTACGGTAAGATATACTTTACTATTAAGGTATACTAAGGTAAGGTAAGGTAAGATATACTTTATTATTAAGGTATACTAAGGTAAGGTACGGTAAGATATACTTTATTATTAAGGTATACTAAGGTAAGGTAAGGTAAGATATACTTTATTATTAAGGTATACTAAGGTAAGGTAATGTATACTTTATTGTCCCACAGGGGGACATTTGTCTTGGACTACAGGCACGATGCATAACATAGATGTGACAACAAACATTACTCACACAAATACATACAGAGCAGACATGACAACACACCGCACACACACACACAGCACCACTGTTGGGGTCGTTACTCAAAAAAAGTAATCCATTACACATTACTTGCTACTGTTAGAAAATGTAATGCATTACTTTACTTCTTTACTGCTTATGTGAAGTAACTCCGTACATTACTTTACATTACTCATTAACGGCCTCGAGCAAAACACATAAATTCCTATTGCAATGAGCAAAATGTAAGACAAGTCGTTCTGTCATGCCATTTAACAAAAACAGCCAACACCACAAAGTTGGTTAAAAAAACTATAGAGTGCTGCACAGGGTCATATCAGTATTGCACTGCTGGCAGGCTTAGGTCTTAAAAAAACAAGCTGAAAGTCTAAAACAGGCTAACTTCATAACAGCACTCACTAAAAATAGAATGATTGAAATAGCATGCAGACACTGGCATATAGGCTACAGTATAAATCCCTTAACAAACTAGACCATTTAAACAAAGCGTGCTACTAAATAAAATAACTCTGGACATTTAACCACATTAGATGATGTCCGGGTAAACACATTTCCTTGGCATGGTGTAGTCTAGGGCAAAGGCACTTTCTTAAGTCATTGGGGGTGCTCCCTACTAAAACGATGATCATACTGCAAGACTGCAAAGTCTTTAAAATCTTGCATCGGACAACCGATTTCTATTAGGCTTCAGCACGAGACTGTCTCTAGTCTGAATAGCCTCTTGACTGGCGCGCTAGATGGGGTAGTTGTGTTAATTTTCATACTTGTTATATGAGGGAAACGGTTAAGGACTTCAATGTCTGACTCCGACTTCAAATACTCTGCTCCTTTTGTGTCAACGTTGAAGGAAGCTGTATATTCCTTCTCATCAAAAGCAATTATCCTTCTCAGCAAAGTTCAGTAATCAGCATATGCACTAATAGTAACTGTAGTGTGGTTAATGAACTTATAACAGTAACACGTTACACTACTACATTACCGACAAATGCACGTTACACCCATCTCTGCACAGCACACACATACACACACAGCACACACACAACACACTACACACACACAGGTCACAGTAAGTACTCACCCCACAAACAGCTCATAGTAGGTACTCACCCCACAAACAGGTCGTAGTAGGTACTCACCCCACAAACAGCTCACAGTAGGTACTCACCCCACAAACAGGTCGTAGTAGGTACTCACCCCACAAACAGCTCACAGTAGGTACTCACCCCACAAACAGGTCGTAGTAGGTGCTGTTTGTCGGCACAGGGCTCACACTGGCATAGCAGCGATCCAGGAGCACGTTAAACCTGTCAGAAAGATGATCGACAGCTGTCAACGTCAGTAAGAGTCACTCACACACACACTCCACTCCAGCAGTCACTCACACATACACTACAGCAGTCACTCACACACACACTCCAGCTAAGTGCAGTCACTCACACACACACACACACACACACAGTAGTCACTCACACACTCCAGCAGTTGCTCACACACACTCCAGCTAAATGTACCTGTCACCCACTCTCTGAGTGCAGTCAGTCACACACACACACTCCAGCAGTCACTCACACACACACACACTCCAGCAGTCACTCACACACAATCCAGCTCAGTATACCTGTCACTCACTCTCTGGGATGTACCTGGTTGTGAGATTGGTGGCTTTGATCTCCACAAAGACTCGCGTTTTCAGCTGAAGTCCCTTTTCTGGCATCAACAAGGCCTGTGTGTACTCTTGGTCCTGCGTCCGCAAACACACACTTTACACTAGGTCACACACACACACAAACACACACACACACACACACACACACAAACACACACACACACACACACACACACACACACACACACACTTCACACTAACTCACACACTACACACACACACTTTACACTAGGTCACACACTATAAATACACACTTTACACTAGGTCACACACACACACACACACACACTTCACACTAACTCACACACTACACACACACACCTTACACTAGCTCACACACACACACACTTTACACTAGCTCACAGAGAGGGAGGGAGAGAGACAGAGAGAGGGAGAGAGAGAGGGAGAGAGAGAGACAGAGAGAGAGAGAGAGACAGAGAGAGGGAGAGAGAGAGACAGAGAGAGAGAGAGAGACAGAGAGAGGGAGAGAGACAGAGAGAGAGAGGAAGGGAGAGACAGAGACAGAGACAGAGAGAGGGAGAGAGAGAGACAGAGAGAGAGAGAGACAGAGAGAGGGAGAGAGACAGAGAGAGAGAGAGGAAGGGAGAGAGAGAGACAGGGAGACAGAGAGGGAGAGAGAGAGAGACAGAGGGAAAGAGAGAGAGAGAGGGAGAGACAGGGAGACACAGAGAGAGAGGGGAGAGAGAGAGAGAGAGACAGGGAGACAGAGAGAGAGAGAGAGGGAGAAGGAGAGAGAGAGAGAGAGAGACAGAGGGAGAGAGAGAGATAGAGAGAGAGGGAGAGACAGGGAGACACAGAGAGAAGAGGGGGAGAGAGAGAGAGAGAGAGACAGGTGAGACAGAGAGAGAGAGAGAGGGAGAAGGAGAGAGAGAGACACAGGGAGACAGAGAGAGAGAGAGGGAGAGAGAGAGAGAGAGAGAGACACAGAGAGAGAGGGGGAGAGAGAGAGAGAGAGAATTGGGTAGATTTCCATTGGTCATCAACGTACAAAAAAAGAGCTCTAAAATTTTGGATGCATCTTCAAACAGGTCCCACAGACACACTGCATTTCATTGCAGCAAAAACCCAAGAACTGAATCCTGAAAAGAGTCCTCTAAGCCAGCTTGTACTGAGACTAACTAATTCCCACCTAATACATACTAACAACCTCTCTCAGACAAGCACTGCTTTCAAACTAAATGTCAACAAAATTATCCAAACATCTAAAGAAAAATATCTAGAACATTGGCAAAACGAAACAAAAAAA
>CM050203.1:1097500-1120000 GCA_027475355.1 Coilia nasus
AGTTATGGTGTGTGTTCTAAGATGAGTGGGGCAGTTATGGCGCGTGTTCTAAGATGAGTGGGGCAGTTATGGTGTGTGTTCTAAAAGAGCATAGATGAGCGGGGCAGTTAAGCACCAACGCTGACCGCCATATCCCCTGTTTCAGGCAGTTACAAACCTCTTACAGTCGCAGTTCAGCATTCAGCAGATGTTTTTTTCCAAGCGAAGTACAGCACTATAAAAAAACTAATTTTAAACAAAAAATGCTCTGCTAATTTAGAAAAAAACTACATTATAAGGTATTCGGTGGAAGTATAATGAAATCATCACAGATACTTATATCGGTTAAAAAAATAATGAAGTTATTTTACAGTAATGCACTTAAAAAAATAGCCAGTAATGAATCAACTAAGTATTAACTAAAAAGATGGACTTTTAATCACCTTTATGAAATTTCAGTGCTTTCAGCACAACATGTAATTGTATGATATTACATTACATTACACTCAGCAGACATCTTTACCAATATGTAAATTACATAGATGATTTTATAAAATGTATATAATTTTACCTGAAACTTTAAAAATATGACATTAAACCACATACAGCATCCTTACTGCAGTTCTACAGAGGGAAACTTATGTCATCATTATTACTGATATAAAACATGTAAGATTTATGCTTACATATAAATATTATATTTCGTGGTATGAGAAATAATACTGAGAAAGTCATACACGAGTGAACAATTCTGTAAGTGTTTTCTGTGTGTTTCGCATGGCTATCTAAAGCAACTTACAGTGGGGAAGACAATCACTTACTGTACTTAATTAAGTCTTAACTCACAGCGCTTGACTGTAATCTCCACTCAATTAATGTTTAGATAATAATCTGTTACCGTAATCTCCACTCAGCCAAATCACATCACCTTAGTCTCTTCACTCAATCAAATCTTAACTAACAACCTGTTACCGTAATCTCCACTCAATCTAGTCCAAGATAATAATGTATTACTGTATTCTTCATTCAGTCGACTACCATGCTCCCATGGAAGCCAGTTTAACGCTGTTGCCAAAGTATTCTTTAGACAGGAAGTGGACATGCATGCACGTCTACTAAATATGTGCCAAGCGCCAGATAACAGTCAATGCCAACGCCGACGGGAAAAAGTCCTGAGAACATTGTTTTCTCAGCTCCAAAAGTCATTTAATCACACATGTCAACCAAGAAGGTCTACGTCAGGTGCAAAACATCTTTTTCTGGTTTAGAAAGTTTTCTTTATAAGTTTTTGAAATTTTACTTTATTACTTGAATAAAGTAATCAGTGTTTTCCATATTACCTAAATTATTCTTTTAGTCCATGAATGGATATGTTAACTTGAGAGTAATAATAACAATAAAAATAACAATAATAATAATAATAATAACAATTACTATTATTTTTATTAGTATAAGTAGTAGTATTGTTATTATGAGGATGACGATTATTATTGTGATTGCTATTATTGTTATTACATTAGCAGCTAGCAGTCCTTAAGAGAATTCCGAGACGGGTGGCTTACCATGAGTGCAGAGAGGAGCGAGATTCCGGGACATGAGACAGAGACGGCGTTCCCAGCGTTCCCTATTCCAGCTGCTCCAGGCTGCTCCTCCGGGGAGTCCCTTTTATACGGCCCGCCCCAGGACCCGGGACACCGGACACTGACAGGGACCAGAAACAACATGAGCCGCATGAGACCAGCATGACGCCCCTCCAGCATTCTGGCAAGCTGCACTTTTGTATCGCAACACAACAATACATTTTACTCTTCTGTTGGTTTTCATTCACAGACCTGCATCACTTGATAATGTTTTGTTATTATCCTGATTCCTAGTAAGGTGCAGCATTTCCTGTCTTCTATCCAGTGTGAAATGTGGTGTGGCACAGCACCCCCCCCCCCCCCCCCCCCCCGTCTATGGCTCATAGGATAGCATGGGCTAACCCCACCCCCCACCCCCCTCCCGTCTATGGCTCATAAGATAGCATGGGCTAACCCCCCCCCCCCCCCCTCCCGTCTATGGCTCATAAGATAGCATGCGCTAACCCCCCCCCCTCCCGTCTATGGCTCATAAGATAGCATGGGCTAACCCCCCCCTCCCGTCTATGGCTCATAAGATAGCATGGGCTAACCCCCCCCCCCCCCCCTCCCGTCTATGGCTCATAAGATAGCATGGGCTAACCCCCCCTCCCGTCTATGGCTCATAAGATAGCATGGGCTAACCCCCCCCCCCTCCCGTCTATGGCTCATAGGATAGCATGCGCTAACCCCCCCCCCCTCCCGTCTATGGCTCATAGGATAGCATGGGCTAACCCCCCCCCCCTCCCATCTATGGCTCATAGGATAGCATGGGCTAACCCCCCCCCCCCCCCCCCGTCTATGGCTCATAAGATAGCATGGGCTAACCCCCCCCTGTCTATGGCTCATAAGATAGCATGGGCTAACCCCCCCCCCCCTCCCGTCTATGGCTCATAAGATAGCATGGGCTAACCCCCCCGTCTATGGCTGGCTCATAAGATAGCATGGGCTAAGGTCCCAAGCACTCTAATAGTATTATTCTACCTCACACGTACACAGGTGTTCACTGCTACACTGAATGTCATCTGATGTGTTTCCAACAGGTGTGTTTCTAACTCAAACATTCACAGGTGTTCTTTCACACACTGAATTACATCTAAAGTGTTTCTCACACGTATACAGCTGCTAGTACTGTGCTTTGGGTCCCTTTTCCCACTGGTTATTTAACAAGTAGTTGGGTTGATGGGATATTAATTAACTGTTATTGTGAAACTCCACGTGGTCTGGCTTTGTATTTTAAATAGGTGTTTAAGAAAAAAAACAGTTTACAAATACTTGATTATATGCAATGACTGTGTTGACTGTTTGATTTTGTCTTCCCTCCTCTGTCCTAGTGGCCAGAGGGCTGCCTATCTGATTTGTATAGTGGCCTTAGGCTGAGGGGGGTTTATTTTCTTATTTGTTTTGTTTGTTACTCTATGTGCTTGTCTCCCCTGCCCCATGCCATATCTCCTTTAGCACCTGGCCCTCATTGGCTATTAGTGTTTGCCTGTGCAGGGTGTCTCCCCTGCCCCCTGCCATATCTCCTTTAGCACCTGGCCCTGCCCAGCCCCATTGGCTATTAGTGTTTGCCTGTGCAGGGTACGCGGCTGCCGCTGGTTACCAGTCACTTGAGTGTTGCAGTGTGAGTCCAATCTATTAAGCGTGCTTAGATGAATAGCTGTTTGACTGTGTGGTGCGGTCGGGGTTGTGTTCCCCCTTTCCTGTGGTAAAAGGGTTGCAGTGCTTGAATATATTGAAGTATTTCTGTTCTGCCTTAGGGGTGTGTGTCCCCTCCACGTGTGTATACGGGGGCTGGACCTTGGTGCAATCACTACCCTGCTACATAGGCTGGTAGCTCGGCCGGGTAGTACGGGGGCTGGACCTTGGTGCAATCACTACCCTGCTACATAGGCTGGTAGCTCGGCCGGGTAGTACGGGGGCTGGACCTTGGTGCAATCACTACCCTGCTACATAGGCTGGTAGCTCGGCCGGGTAGTACGGGGGCTGGGCCTTGGTGCAATCACTACCCTGCTACATAGGCTGGTAGCTCGGCCGGGTAGTACGGGGGCTGGGCCTTGGTGCAATCACTACTTTGCTACATAGGCTGGTAGCTCGGCCGGGTAGTACGGGGGCTGGACCTTGGTGCAATCACTACCCTGCTACATAGGCTGGTAGCTCGGCCGGGTAGCACGGGGGCTGGACCTTGGTGCAATCACTACCCTGCTACATAGGCTGGTAGCTCGGCCGGGTAGTACGGGGGGGTTTATGGTGCCCCTTATGTCATGGTTGTTGTTTTCCTCTCCTACTGTTCTTAACCTGTGCAGCACTTCTGGGAGTATTTTTAATGTGTAATTAATAAACTTTGTATTTTTATATTTTTCTAAAAACCCCGTGTCTGGTGGTTTGCTTGTGTGGCAGAGTTTCTCTTGCTCTAGGTGTGTGAAGTCAAGGGGTGGTGTAGTCTACAGTAGGGGGCGCTACACAGGGATGTGTTCTAACTCAAACATATAAAGGTGTGTTTTTTCTAACTCAAACGTATACAGGTGTTGACTCACACACTGCGTCATATCCGGCCAGCCGGGTAGCTGACGGTGAAAGTGCCCCTGGGGCAGCTACAGTAGGCAGCGCAGGCACAGGACCAGTAACTCTGGCCAGCTCTTTATGTCTGTACAGGAAATAGGTTAACATGCAGCACTGCGGCTAACTAGCACAGAACACTCAATGGCCTTCATGTTTGTACGTCTTCCTGAAATAATTTTGTCTTAGGTTAAATCACCCCAAGTGTTTTTGTTTAAAGGTGTACTTCCACGAGAAACTTAGTACTTGCTCTTTTGAAATATGATAGGTCACCCCGAGTTGCATATGCATGCTGCATATCAAAATGTTTTTCTACCCCCATTTTCTATATCAGTCAAAAGAAGATAATAGGCGGGAAAAACGACCCAATGCGAAAAGGGCCTGCAGCTTGATGTAGACGTGTGCAAATGCATATAAGAGAAACTGACGGAATGGGCTTTAAATGATGTTAGCCTGTGACTGACTCGCATAAGATTAGCCGGCTAGTTGAATGACTGAACTGCATTTAGCCGGGCACTTGCACTGTTTTGTCATGCAAATATTACCATTGTGAAACGTTCATTGACAAACGGTCAGGAAGCGACTATGCTTGTGCCATCTCTCCTTCCTCTTCGGATTTAGGATCCAACACATAAGGCTGTATCTCCGAAGACATTCTGTGTGCAGTTTTAGCGCTGTCAAGTTGACTTTTCCCCTTTACCTTACTATGCTATCAAGTTGACTGTGGGGCAAAGGAAGCTGCAGGGAGCGTGTCACGCCTCTGGTGAAATTAACTAGAACTAGACTAAACTAGAATTTTTTTTTAAAACCAACGCACAGGGCAATTATTAATACTAGAGAACACCGCAAAATTAATGAAAACACGATGGAAGTACACCTTTAAAATATGTTTTTTTTTTTGTCTTGTACGCTTCTCTGGAGAAAAGTGTAACCGAGGCCTTTTTACTCGTGTGTGTGATAGAAAGACTAAGAGAAGGGAATCTGCAGTGTAGTGTAACTAAAAATAACATTACATTGTTTCTCTGTGTACTCGGTGTACTTGCTGGGTTATTGTACTGTTGAAGGGTGATACTGGGGCCATTGTGCACATGAAACCCTGCTTTGTCATCCAAGAACAGCCAGAATCAAAGAGAAGCATCCTTTGGGTATCTCAACGTTTAATTTCCTTCATTGTGGAAAAGTACTTGAGTCCTCAAACCTGCTTTGTGTTTGCATATGGACATGTTTGATAGGGTTATGGAACAGGTTAAACTTCGATTGCATTACATTTCACCTACAGTACAATACATTACAGTACACTGCACCTAACAGACATGTTTAAAAGCAACAGGAAAGCTTAAACAGAGATGGGCAAGATACTGACAGATTTAAAGTCCCCATTTGAAACAGTCCCAGAGAGGAGCCATGGTGTTTAGCTGCAAAGTTGGCTAACGTTAGTATTGGCTGTTCCCAGAGTGTGTGTTGAAATCACGGTGTGTGTATGAGTGCCCCAGGGGTGTATGGTGTAAGAGGAGACAGGAGCTGTGGTAAAACAGCCCTATTAAAGCTAGAAGTGAAATGCAATATAACTACTGTCTGCCTCAGCAGAGTGTCTTTGTCATTAGTCCTAGGTGACTGTCTAGGCTGTGGGCTAAGGGCAGTGTAGTGTGTGTGTGTGTGTTGAGACCGCCCCAGTGATCAAAGACTGTATACAAGAGAACTGGACTAAGCCTCTGTGACGTCTTCTCACAGACCAGATAAGGCCCAAATGGAAGGTTCTGGGTGCTGCCATCTTGGCCAATTGATTCTGTGAATATCAGTGTGAATTATCTGGGGACTAAACCAATGGATTCTAAAAACACCCCCTTCACAGTTGTCATGGACCTGAAAACTAAAAAAAGGGCACCAAACCCATTTTTTGTAACAAGCTGCAAATAAGTTTACTTTTTGCTGTGAAAATTGCCGTTTTAACATGGGAGCCTATGGGAAGTTGAACGCTCCTGCGGCCAGCCCCTAATGGACGTGTGAGGTACTGCAACTTTAGAACGTTCAGTTTGGGCTCCATTGTTTTGCCCGCAACGTTGCTGCTTGCCAGATATACATTGGGCTCAATGCTGTAGCAGATATTCACACACGACACAGAAAAACGCTTACGAATAATTGGTGATTGGGTTGCGCAATGGTTTGGACTATGTGTTGTGATTGGTGGATGATGTTGCATATAAACACATGATGCTAACACAGCTGGTTACTTTTTGACATCCACTCTGCAAATCAACAAGAGCATGAGGCTGGTCACACTGCTCCTCTGACTGCTCAACTCCTGTGAGCACTCCAGCCCAAAGTGACAATGACAGATCCTCTGGCAACCGAAACACAGGTAAAGCCAAACTTGTGTAACAAAAGCCAGCTAGCACAGCTTGGCGTTAAAACATTGGTAAACTTCCATCCTGACAACTAAAATGGTTAAAACAGATACTGACTTAGCTAATAGACCAGTTTTTAGTTCACTAAGGGGGCTTTCACACCAATAGCAGTTGGTGCGTACCAAATGGTCTATTCGGACCAGAAGCTTTCAGTTTGGTTTGTTTCCATTGGTGTGAAAGCATGAATTGACGTTGGGTGCACACTGAATCAAGGAAACCAAGGCCTCCAAAAAGAGGTGGCACCAACAAACTATTTTAAATGCATTATGGGTTGCTAAGATAAATATTGATGAGGAAACGTCAATCGGACAAATTTTGATTCGGTTACAGATGTGCAAGCGGACCACATCACCGTCTGTATGCTGCATAGTAACAATTTTACGGCCTTGTGCGAACCAAATAAGCAAACTAGTGGTGTAAAAACTAACTAATGCACGTCTGCATCCCAAAACGAAGTTACTGTGAGGTCACGGGTTCGAGTCTGGCACTAGTCTGTGCATGAAAACCTTGGCTACAATGGTGCAGTGACCTGGATAGGAGTGAGGTTTAAGGGGGTGAGTGTAATAGATGCCAGCTAGCACAGCTTAGCATTACAACATCATTGAACCTCCATCCTGACAACTAAAATGGATATGCTACCGAATGAGCTGATAGCCCACCTTTTAGCTCACTTGATAGTGCGTTTGTCTCCTAACTGCAGTTGATGTGAGCCTGCGGGTTCGAGTCTGGGGATGGACTGTGCAAGAAGACCAAAAATCAGTTACACATAGACAAACAAAATAATAAAAAGCAAAGATAAAAAATCAGCCAGCCTGTTCTGTGCTTTATCACGTGTATTAGCCATAACGACCTTGGCTAATGGCAATCAAGTCCACCATGTGCAGTGATTGTGAAGCTGTGATTGTGTGTGTGCTAGTAAGTAGGTGGCTCTCGTTGTGACCCAGCCCCATGCGGCACCTCGCTCCCCTTTCCTGCCCAGATTTGTGACGTCCCTGTGGGAAGGCTCCCCCTGCATGCCCCCTCTATCCCCCAGAGGGGCCGCCTGTGTTCCCTTAATCCCTGCAGTTTAATAGGTTTCTATCACGCCCACCACACAATAGTCATGCCCTTTTGTGCCTACACGCCTTCCTTTATTCTTTCAGACAGAAGACAAGGCAGCTGTCTCAGCTTTCAGAAAAAGTATGCTGTACAGGAAGTGTAAGTAACAGCCATCGCAGCAGAGCGGCGACAAGCCTCCTGCCAGGTGTTCCTGGCCTAAAGGGCAGTCTGCCAGAGCCTCCGCTCATGAACAGGAGAGGGCAGCGCTCCAGCAAGGCCTTCTGGGAAGCGAAGCATCACTGGGTGGGCCTCATACGCAGGGATGAGAGGCTCACGAACAGACAAGGGCAGCGCTGCAGCAAGGCCTTCTGGGAAACTAAGCATCACTGGGTGGGCCTCATACGCAGGTGAGGCTGCTGGCAGTGTTACACTCTCACTGTGTCACACTTACAGTTAGGAGTGTCACATGTGCGGACTGGAGTGTCACACTTGCGGTCCTACAGACTTTATCTCTCGTGTGTCTGCCCCCCCTTTCCACCCCACCCATTACCTCATCCTGGGTTTCAGTGAGCGCTGCCCTGCTCAGTAGCAACATCTTGTGGTCAAAGGCAGAAAAACAGCTTATCATAACTGTGTTACATAGTTGATTGTTGGTCCACACAGCCTAATATGCAAAAAATCAAGTGACTGTTCGAATTAAAACCTTATGTGTTACCAGAGTCCTTCGTGGTTGTCTTATCGCATTAGGCTATCTATGGCCTGGAATGAATGAACAGCTGTCTTTTTGGCCAACATAAACTGGCCTGGATTGCTCTTCACTGGCTGCAATCTGCTGCAATTCCTTAGTCTTAGTGATCTTAAATGTATCATTTATAGTTATCTCTGTAGACAGTCCGCAATGCAAGGACAGATATCTTTTTACCTAAAACACCAGAATCAGAGATGCTAAGATACTAAGTAACGCGTTTGTGTACTCACATTACATTTGTCGGTAACGTAGTAGTGTAACGCCTTACTGTTATAAGTTCATTAATCACACTACAGTTACTAATAGTGCATATGCTGATTACTAAACTTCCCCAGCACAGTCTGACCACAGATATCTGAGACGGATTCCCTGACCCTCCCCCAAAATCCTCAGGTGCACGCATGCACAATAGTCGCGAGACATGTCCACACGCAACTGTCGGTGATTGTTAAATTCAGGGAAATGGCTAAGCCATCTACCATAACGTTCGGGGGGTGGAGATATGCTCATTGTTTTTAATGTGTTAAGAGCATAGGCGGTTAAGAGGTGTTGCCTTAGTTCAGTGCTTCAATAGTGGGGCGGGCCCCCCTGGGGGGGCGCAGTGCCATGCCAGGGGGGGCGCGTGTGACCCTGGGGAACATTTTTTGCCGTACTAGAATAAAGTGTAATTGCAACATCGACTACAGTACAGACTAAAAAACAATGTTAATAAAGTTATTCTTTGTTATAAGGTGATCTATATTTCTTTATTTTTTGTTTTCTTTATTGTTAATAAGGATAAAATGTTATGCAGGGGTGTAGTTATAACAATTTTTTAGACAAATTTTACTATTATCTAGTTGTGTCAGAGAGTGGGGGGGCAGCGAAATGTTTTATTCCTCCTAGGGGGGGCGTAACAGAAAATAATTGAGAAACACTGCCTTAGTTAAAGTGCAATGGCTTAGGGAAGAGGAGAAGAGAGAAGCAGTGGGGAATTGTGTCTTGTGTTTTGCACCGTGATGTGGGGCCGGTTGCGCAGCAGAATCAGAAACCTGCCGCCATACAGCACTGTCTCTGAGAAGGAGATGTTTGCTTTTGATGAGAATGAGGGAGATACAGCTTCCTTCAACGTTGACACAAAAACAACAGAGTATTTGAAGTTGGAGTCAGACATGGAAGTCCTTAACCGTTTCCCCCATATAAAAAGTATATGAAACTTAACACAGCTAGCCCATCTAGCGCGCCAGGCAAGAGGCTATTCAGACTAGACGGTCTCGTGCTGAAGCTTAATACAAATCGTTTGTCCGATGAAAGATTTAAAAGACTTCTCATGCAGTATTATCACCGTTTTAGTGGGGAGCACTACCAATTATTTAACAAAGTGCCTTTGCCCTAGACTATACCATGCCAATAAAACGTATTTACCCTGACATCATCTAATGTGGCTAGATGTCCAGAGTTATTTTATTTAGTAACACGTTTTATTATGAATGGTCTACTTTGTTAAGGCATTTATACTGTAGCTATGCCAGTCTCTGCATGATATTTCACTCATTCTATATTTAGTGAGTGCTGTTATCAAGTTAACCTGTTTTAGACTTTTGGCTTGTTTTTTTTCACCACTTAAAGGAGAACTTCGGTGTAAAATGAAAATTGGCATGTTAAAACATCATACCGAGTTGGTATGTGTACTGAGGAGCAAAATTTTGAGCATGCCAAATGTCATCAAAATCGGAGGGAGGGGGCGGAAAACAATTGAGTGGTTTGGCATGGAATGACCCACAAATACACACACATTTTTATTTTTCAAACCCGTTACACAACCATGGTACCATTTGAAAGTGCTTTTCCTGTTCTTTCCACAGCTGACTGGTTTGTTTTTAGCAAAAACTATCGTGGAGATATTCAATGCTTTTTTCTCAGCGGCTCCCCCTAGTGTCTCCAAGTAAAAGTACACTCATAAAAATCTACCGTTTTCTCTTCCCCTCACCCTGTGCATGTGTTTTCAACTCAACTAAGTCACCGGTGAATACAAAAGTAGTCATGTTCACCGGGGTAAGTAAAGTCAGAATTTCTTCAGAATTTACCGTGATCCTGCTTCTCGTAATGTTCAAGGCTTTGTGTGAGTCTGAAGGTGCCGGGACAGACACCCAGATACTGCAAGCGGTCAAGAAAGTCTTCATTCGCCTGGTAATGATTCATTTAAGCTCTACCGACTTATGAAGAGTATTAATTCACCTACAAAGTTGCATAGCGCTGCTTTAAACGAGCTTTGGTCTCGAGCTTCTGGGAAGATCTTTATGGAGCAGAGACTCCACAGCTTTGCAAAATACACACACAACTAAACAAACACCAGAGAAAAAGGAGAGAGAGAGAAAGAGGAGAAGAAATGAGACAGGGTGCAGAGAGAGCGACAGGGAGAGACACAAAGACTGCGAGCGAGGGAGAGAGGGAGATGCAGAGAGAGAGCAAGAGAGAAAGGGAGAGATACAGAGAGCGAGGGAGAGAGAGAGATACAGACAGAAAGCGAGGGAGAGAGGGAGGGAGATGCAGAGAGAGAGCGAGGGAGTGAGGGAGGGAGATGCAGAGAGAGAGAGAAAGACAATGAAAGTCTAAAATAATGAACTGACTTACAATGAAGAACTCCATGAAAACGTCTGGAAGTTGAAAAGCTGCAAATTTATTTGCGTTAAACTTTAAAAGCAATCTTTATCTACTTTATCTAAATCTACTTTAAAAACAAATACAACATCAAAGTTTAAAAATCAAACATGGCTTGGTATGACTTGGTTATTACAATTACTTTGGTGGACGTGTGTGTGTGTGTGTTATTTGAGGTGTACCGGCAGACCGTAGGCCACGGGTGCGGCCCCAATCATGTGTGTGAGGCTAGTGAGTGTGTGTGTGTGCGTGTGTGTGTGTGTGTTATCTGGGGTGTACCGGCAGACCGTAGGCCACGGGTGCGGCCCCAATCATGTGTGTGAGGCTAGTGAGTGTGTGTGTGTGCGTGTGTGTGTGTGTTATCTGGGGTGTACTGGCAGGTCGTAGGCGACCGGCGCGGCCCCGATCATGTGTGTGAGGCGAGTGTGTGTGCGTGCGGCGGGAAGGTGTGTGAGCAGGGAGGAGCCGCGTCCCCCTCCCAGCCGGGCGCGCAGCAGCGCAATCGTCAGGCGGTCGATGTCACGATCCGTCACATCCCACAGGTTGCCTAGGACCAGAGGACTACACACACACACACACACACACACACACACACATGCATCCACGCACAAGCGCGCGCACACACACACACACACACACACACACACAGTGATTACTCTACGCAGTGTGCAGTGATGACTCTATGCAGTGTGCAGTGATGACTCTATGCAGTGTGTGTGTATGTGTGTGTGTTTACCCATTCCAGAGTGGGTAACCCATGCCCTGTATGTCAGTCACTGCACGCACATGGACGAGTTGATTCCGATTGGAAATGGATTGGGATCGTATCGAATTCATGTGCACAGGCTAAAGATCGTATAGGGATTGGTTTCGCGAATCCGATTGCAACCCCTGGCTTAAGCCGATGTTAATCCGCTGGGTGCCGCCTTGTGCACAGGATCGGATCGGATTCACCGACGGCACAGACCCACATTTAAGGTCAAAACCAATCAAAAACCCAAATGTTATCCTGCCATTAAGGCTTACGCAAACAGCGATTCACAACGTTGCTACTACGCAAACTACGCAAAGCAAACGAGCCTGGTTGCCGTGGGAACACACAAGCAAGCCTCCCGACATAAGCTTGCTTGCATTCCGAAGGCTAGGGCAGGCTCTGCCCGACTCAAGGGGGTAGGAACATATCCGGAAGTTGAAGCACCCATGGGGAAATCTCAACCCGGAAAGGGACCAATAGCCTTTAGCATTCCGTTGACTTCCATTCATTTTAGCGTCACTTTGAAATGAAATAACTTTACATGAGAAGCCACCCAGACCTTGATATTGGCATTGTTGTAAACCGGAGAGGACACAGCAAAACATATTTGCTTCGATCGGACATCTGTCATGTTATTGCCTTGTAAGAAACGTTTATCTGAAATTATGCTAAAAATGACGCCATAAATCATGTGAGTTTCTGTCGCACAGTAGAAAATTTACCGTACTGTTTGGATAACAAGCTGTAGCCACAGCCATGCCCGTTTACTTTTCTATTCATGTTGGGGAAACATTTACATCAGTATTTCTCGAAAAATAAGCTTAGAAATTGGAATTTGTTTGTAAATGGAATCGCTAACTTTATGGATTTTACTATTTGATGCAAGTGAATTGAGAAAGATGGCTAAGCTACACGCTATAGAAGAATGAAGTCCCCACGTACAATATTAGCCTACCCCTCCAGTAAGTGATTGCAGCTATAATGGTAGAAAAATACTTATTAAGAAAATTATCGTATGCTGTATGATTTGTGATTGGGCATCTACCACTCAATTTATAGTATTTGGGTTCGTTGGCCGACGTGAACGTACGTCACCCCGCGCTTGCGCAGTTGCCTGGTGACCAAATAAAAATCTCAAAATCGTGCTTCAACGGCTCCCATTGAAAACGACGCCATCCCTCAGTCCATTCTCTTCTACTGTCTATGGCCCGGCTGTGCATGTCTTAGCTCTGATTTTCAATGCTGTGAATTTTGAAGGTTGCGCATGCGTATTTTACAACTTACGTCAAAGTTTATGGGGGAGCATAGGCACTGCTTATTGCCAAATATGGCCAAGCCATACCGAGAGAGGCTCTGCTTATTGCCAAATATGGCCAAGTCATACTGAGAGAGGCTCTGCTTATTGCCAAATATGGCCAAGTCATACTGAGAGAGGCACTGCTTATTGCCAAATATGGCCAAGCCATACTGAGAGAGGCTCTGCTTATTGCCAAATATGGCCAAGTCATACTGAGAGAGGCTCTGCTTATTGCCAAATATGGCCAAGTCATACTGAGAGAGGCTCTGCTTATTGCCAAATATGGCCATGTCTGTTACAAACAGAATGTTAAAATGTAACATAAATGACACAAGTCATTGGGCTCGTACGGTCTAGGGGATATTTATTTACAAAAGGTACGACAAAAATAAGACAAAACGGATAAGGGTGTAACCAAGGCAAAGATGGGGAATCAAAAAGTCATAAAGGGAGAAAAATAGGAGCAAGCGGAGAGGACGCAACCCCCGGGAGAGAGAGATGTCAAACTGCCAGCCCGACATAAATAGGACGGTCCAATCAACGCACCTGAAAAACAATTAAGCAGCAACAGGTATACAACAAAGTAGCGACGGTGACCCCTAGGGGTAGGAGGACGTAACACCTCCCCACCAAGATGGTGACACAGTCTCCATAAACCGAACTATATACATACAAGTACATGCCAGCACAACGTCCACTGTGAAAGAAGCGTGCAGCACGTTATACACTACTGGCACAGAATATACAGGCACAATAATGCACTAACAGGAAAAGGAAGAAAGTAAACAGTAATGAGTATACATATATACGTATATATACGTATACCATTACAACCAATAAATAAACAATGTAAACCATGACATACGGCATCCTTAACCGTAAACATTAGGAAACACTATGGCACTCTAGACAGAGCGTCAGCCACGACGTTGTCAGTGCCCCGGATATGTTTAATTTCTAAATTAAACGGTTGCAGAATCAAACTCCACCGCATGAGCCGTTGATTAGCATTCCGCATGCGCCAGAGAAGCGTTAACGGATCATGATCGGTATACACAATGATATTCTGTGAGGCACCCAAATACACTTCAAAGTGTTGGACAGCGAGGACTAGGGCTAATGCCTCCTTCTCTATGGTCGAATACGAACGCTGTGGATGGCTGAATTTCTTTGAGAAATAACAAACAGGATGGTTAATGCCATCAACACCAGGCTGGAGAAGGACCGCACCAGCACCATAGTCACACGCATCAACAGCCAGAAGGAAAGACTTTGAAAAGTCAGGCGCACTCAACACTGGAGCAGCAATGAGAAGGGACTTAAGATTCTCAAAAGCCCTACTACACTGTTCCGACCAGACATACGGAACTTTTGGACTCAACAAATCGGTTAGTGGCGCCACCACCGCGGAAAAGTTTTTACAAAACGCGCGGTAATAGCCCGCCATGCCAAGGAACCTACGGAGCTCACGGCGATCAGCAGGGGCAGGAAAATCACAGATAGCTGAGATCTTTGCGTCTAACGGACGCACCTTACCCCCTCCCACCAAGCGGCCCAAATAGGTGACAGTGGCCTTCCCAAATTCACATTTCGCCAAATTGATGGTAAGGTTGGCAGATGACAGACGATGGAAAAGGTCTCGAATTTGGGCAAGGTGACTTAACCAGTCAGAACTGTATACTACCACGTCATCTAGAAAAGCCTCACAGTTAGACATGCCAGATAACACGGTATTAATTAGCCGCTGGAAACTAGCAGGAGCATTACGCATGCCGAAAGCCATGACGCGATACGACAAAAAGTCATCTGGTGTCACAAACGCAGAGATATCCTTGGCCCTGTTAGTTAGCGGTATTTGCCAATAACCTTTAAGCAGATCGAACTTGCTCACAAAAACAGCTGACCCCACACGGTCAATGCAGTCATCTATCCTGGGAAGAGGATAGCAATCAGGTTTCGTTACTGCATTGACACGGCGGTAGTCAGTACAAAACCTAAAAGTGTGGTCAGGCTTCGCAACCAAGAGACAGGGAGAACTCCAAGAACTTATACTATGTTCAGCAATGCCATTAGCCAACATATACTCAACCTCCCTCCTCAAAACTTCCCTTTTTGCAGGATTAACCCTATAAGGGTGCTGCTTAATGGGATCCGCAGAACCAACATCTATATCATGCTTGAGGACATGCGTTTGTTTCGGCACATCCCCAAACAACTCAGGGAACTGATGGACAAGTCCCAAAATGTCAGCCCTTTGACACTGGGAGAGGTGAGGCAGATGGTCATTAAGCACAGAGAGCATGGCAGTGTTGTTCAAACGCCCCTCAACAACCGCACGACACGGGCTACTCCCGACGTCATCGTCACCCTCCACCACAGCAGACATCAGCACCACACCATCAGTGGACAGCGCCGAATCAGCAGGCGGCGGCGGCTTAGGACAAACAGAGGGGGAGTCACGCTCATTAAAAGGCTTCAACATGTTAACATGGCACAAGCGCTTGGGTTGCCGTCGATCTGGAGTTGCGATTAGATAATCCCGATCAGACACTTTTTTTAGTACATCATACGGCCCAGTGAAACGAGCCTGCAAAGCAGATCCAGGTACAGGTAACAGCATTAAAACTTTATCGCCTACTACAAAGTGGCGGTCCACTGCCTTACGGTCATACCACACCTTCATTTTGCATTGTGCTTGTTGAAGATGGTCACGGGCAAAATCCCAAGCACGACGCAACCGAGAACGAAAGTTAGACAGGTATGACAAGATACTTACAGAGGGTTTGTCACCAAAGCACTCGTCTTTGATGACAGCCAACGGCCCTCGTGGAGTGTGTGCGAACACGAGATCGGCCGGGCTAAACCCCAAAGATTCCTGCACCACTTCTCTACAAGAAAACAACAACCAGGGGACAGCATCAGCCCAATCCTTACCCGTTTCCAAGCAGTACTTACGTAACATGCTCTTCAACGTCTGGTGAAACCGTTCCAGCGCTCCCTGACTTTCAGGGTGAAAAGCGCTGGAGAGATGGTGCCGTATGCGCAGCTGTTTTAACACGCTGGCAAACACCCGAGATGTAAAATTGGACCCGCGGTCGGTCTGAACAATGGTAGGCAATCCAAACAGGGAAAAGAATCTAAGGAGCTCTTTAAGCACAGCATTGGTGGTAATGGTCCGCAGAGGAACAGCCTCCGGGAAGCGAGTTGCTGCACACATCATTGTCAACAGATATTGGTACCCACCCCTAGAACGAACCAGTGGGCCTACAATATCAACAATGACCGTACTGAACGGCTCACCAAGCACAGGAATAGGGTACAAGGGCACAGGCGGAATCGTTTGATTAGGCTTGCCAGCTAGCTGACAAACACGACAGGTTTTACAGAACCGAACAACATCACGCCTAACCCCGGGCCAGAAAAAATGCTGGTTGATACGATGAAGCGTCTTCGCTATTCCCAAGTGCCCAGCTAAACCATCATGAGCTACACTTAGTACTTTATCCCTGTATTCAACAGGCAACACAACTTGAATGTAACTAGTCCCCTGATTTGGGACATGACAAGGCCTCCACTTCCTCATCAAAACCCCGTCTCGGAAAAATAAACACTGCGGCTCTTTATCAAGGTCAATATCTGACGCAGCCAACTGCAACAGAGGAGCAAGCGTCACATCAGCCATCTGAGCAGAGATCAACTTTTCACGAGACAGACATAGAGAGTCTTCAACTTTCGATACATTTTTAACAGGTACAGAACAAGTGGTAGACGAACGAGGCATACTACCTGGATCAACATTAACGAGAAAAGAGTCCGACAAATCAACAGGCGCATCAACAACAGTGTGTGAGAGTGAATGCTTATCAGTAACTGAGCGCCTTGCCATAGCGCGAGTTACCGCACAGGCTGGAAACACGTCTGGGTATTTCTGTACACACTCGTGGACAGAAGAGTCAGGGGCAGATACTTGGGGCAGCACATTAGAATTTTCTTTGGCCCATACATTACCAAAGGCAATGTCGTTACCCAAGATAAATGTTACACCCGGAATCGGCAGGGAACTACGAACACCGACAGCAACGCTACCAGTGACAAGATCAGATGACAGTTCAATTCGGTGGAGTGGAACACTAACTGAGCCCATCTCAAACCCACGTACAAGAACACTAGTTCCCGTCTTCGAATCATCAGACAAAGGTAACACACCCCCTAAAAGAAATGACAGTGCAGCTCCAGTATCACGTAAAATACGCACTGGTACAAGATTTTTATCACCAGGCAGGGAAACAAAGCCATCGCTAAGAAAAGGTTCATACCCCGTATTAGATTCACACACGACAGGATAAACAGAAGGAGCACACGTTTTAATTAACCCAATCGGCTTGGTGTCCAGCTTTCCGTGCCTTTTCTTTAACACAGCACAGTCAGCCACCACATGACCAGGCCTCTTACAGTAATGACAGGTTTGCTCAGCGGTCAAAGACTTAAACTGAGCAGGCAACAGATATTCAGAACGACTTTTTGGATCTTTAAATGAAAAGCGATGAGTCAACACAAATTCATCAGCAAGTACAGCAGCCTGATGCAAAGTTATAACTTGACGTTCGTTAAGATAGGTGGTAACTGCAGCAGGAAGGCAGTTTTTAAACTCCTCCAGCAACATCAGCTCACGCAATTGCGCTGTGTTGTACACTTCACTGGCAGAACACCAGCGGTCAAACAGTAGTTCCTTATCTCTAGCGAACTCTACATAGGTCTGGCGCTCTAATTTCTTAGAGCGCCTGAACCGCTGCCGATAGGCTTCAGGCACCAGCTGATAACCGCGCAGAATAGCCGATTTGACTTCATCATAATCTGAACTCCGAGCGTGTGGCAACGAAACAAAGATCTGCTGCGCATGCCCCGTCAACACAGACTGTATAAGAAGTGGCCAGACATCCCTAGGCCAACGCAGAGTTAAAGCAACTTTCTCAAAGTGTAAAAAAAAGTTTTCGACATCCTTCTCTACAAAGGGCGGAACAAGTTTAATGTGTTTTGTAACGTCAAAAGATGACGCAGGATCACTGTTCCCCTCGTTTTCTAGTGTGCGTAACTTCAACTGATTTTCAGCCACTTTTAGCCTCAACTCCTCACGCTGATTGTCTAACTCTTTTTCTTTAATGGAAAGCTCTTTTAGACGGATGGTCTCAGACAGATCAACAGGAGGCAAAACATGTTTGTCAATCAAAACAGGATAAACAACAGATTTAATAGATGTTTTTAGACGTTTATCAGAAGCGCTCAACTCAATCTCAAAAAGACGAGCGACTTCTATAAGTTGATCTTTCGTTAAAGCATGAAACGCATCCTCGGTTGGATCGTCGGCAAAAGCTTGCGCTCCCGACGTCATGGTTTTATCTTTAACAAATACAAACAAACACAACACTCAAACCGCACTGGCTGCTACAGTACGAGATAAGCTGCAAAACTCAACGTAGTCACAAAAAATCCCCTACAAAAGTGACTACAGCTCTCCCCCACACAAAAGGGCGGTCCACACCACGCAAAACTTAACAGGAAGGCCGAAGGGCAGACACACAAAAGGCTATCGCCCAACAAAACAGCAGCACTAAAGTCCAACCCCACACTAAAGACCAACCTGTAGCATCGAAAAGACAATGCAAGACACAAAAAGCGAGCACCGACTGAAGTAGTGCGCGAAGCACTGCAACCCCTTCACTTACCTGAAAAAGCAAAACTTACCTAAACTGAACCTGACAACTAGTCTTCAGTGGTTCCCCTAAGAGGCGTACTTTAACCGCTGAACTCGTGAAGCGAACAGCAAACCAACAACGCAGTAAGCCGAACACCCCCGAAGCGGGCCAACTAAAGGCTACCACCAAAAATAACAAACTAAAATAATGAAGTGGTGGACTCTGTGTCCACCCGGCGGCTAACTAATTGCAGTGCAAAGCAACACACGTACAGCCAACAACGTACTCACCACAAAAGGCCCCACAACAGACCAGGAACTCCCAACAGACACAAAAATGAAAAAAAAAAACACCGCAAAACGGACGAGCGCCCAAATGTTACAAACAGAATGTTAAAATGTAACATAAATGACACAAGTCATTGGGCTCGTACGGTCTAGGGGATATTTATTTACAAAAGGTACGACAAAAATAAGACAAAACGGATAAGGGTGTAACCAAGGCAAAGATGGGGAATCAAAAAGTCATAAAGGGAGAAAAATAGGAGCAAGCGGAGAGGACGCAACCCCCGGGAGAGAGAGATGTCAAACTGCCAGCCCGACATAAATAGGACGGTCCAATCAACGCACCTGAAAAACAATTAAGCAGCAACAGGTATACAACAAAGTAGCGACGGTGACCCCTAGGGGTAGGAGGACGTAACAATGTCATACCGAGAGAGGCTCTGCTTATTGCCAAATATGGCCATGTCATACTGAGAGAGGCTCTGCTTATTGCCAAATATGGCCAAGTCATACTGAGAGAGGCTCTGCTTATGGCGGGAGTGCGAGCCAATCACAGCTGCGACCATGCAAAATTGTTACAATATCAGATAGCGCCTTTGGTATCGGAAGCACCATACTAGAGTTAGAGCATTTTAGCGAAAAGTCAAAGCGAGATGAACTATAATGTCGACCATTGTGCATCTAAAAGGTTTTTAATAAACTGGATTACCAGCAGAAGTCATCAAGCAAGGCAGGCCAACACCACCTCTTCGTGACCTCCATCAACGTAAGGGGCAGAAAATCGCCCGTTAATTCCAGCCGGATTGGTACCAGAAAAGAATGGCTTTGCGGGTGTGATGTTAGCAACAGTCTATTCTGCTTTCCTTGTCGGGTGTTCTCCAAAGATCGTGACAATGTGTGGGTATGTGGTGGCTACACCGAATTGGACAACCTGCAAAGTGCTTTAGCCCAACACTAGCCATCCAGTGCACACATCCAACATTATATTGCACTGAAAACATTTGGAAAATGCAGTCCGATCAACATAGCTACAGCATAGTTTCAGGTGCTGTAACCTTGGTGCACTTTCACAGTCATGTAGCCTAATTAAGTGGCCCTATTTTGCAGGTTTACAATGTTTTGCTGTTATTTTTCAAATGTATTTAGAATTTAGATGATCTAAGATTTTTACAGATGGTCTATTATTTATTGTCAAACATATAAAGAGGGAGCACTGTGTTGTCTTTATTTTACAAGTTTGTGTCAGTTTTGCACTTACAGCCTATTTATTCTTTTTAGAAATCTACACAAATCCAGGATTTATATTAATTTGTTAAAATGGGAGTGTATAGAGGTATCAATTTATATTTCAATTCAGTTGTAATTCAGATTCATATTACGAGTTATACTTTTTAAACTTAAACTTAAAAAAGTTTACACATTATTAATTGATTCCTGCACTTTTTGAACTTTGCTAAATTGTTTATCTGTGTGCTTGTATTGCACACTTTGCAGCCTGTGACATGTATATGATCAATTGATGGTCATTAATGGTGTGTGTATATAAGCTAAAATGTCACATTACATTGCATGTTTTTCAAGAAATATTCTTGAATTTGCAGGCAAGTGCGGGCAAATTTCAAGTGCGGGAAAATGTACACCTATTCTTCTCTGTTGAATTACTTTGGAATGGTACATCGTAGCGATATGGCACTCATACCAAACGAAACAGCAGAACCAGGGTTTAACAGCGTGACCTCCCGCTTATTTTTGTGATCAAGTATCGGCGAGATATTAATATTAAAAAAAATCGCCAAAATCTCTCATATTAGCGCTTTGCACAGGCATTACTTTCATTGGCATGAACCCGTGAACGGAGAGATAAGCCACGCACATCAAAAGAAAGTACAGAATCTCACCAAGCACGTTATCACGTTAATTTAGCACGTTAAAAAAAGGGATCAAATATTTGCCAAGTAATGATTTGACACATTTTTACTTCACCCATATAAGTTATCCAGTTATCAGTCAATGCATAATGTAAACAATAGCAAAGCTCTTCTTAGGCCGGCCCCTTGGGCGTGGCTGAGTCTGCGTCACACCCTCCTCGCACGCCGAGCTCTTCGTAGGCCGGCCCCTTTGTGTGCGTGGCTGAGCCTGTGTCACACCCTCCTCGCACGCCGAGCTCTTCTTAGGCCGGCCCCTATGTGTGCGTGGCTGAGCCTGTGTTTCAGGAAACTTTATTGAGAACCGTTTCTACAAGATAGTTGCTGTTTAGCCACAACCCACGCTTATTCCACAAAACACTACAGCACAACAGTGCAGCAACTTTTCTTTGTTTCTCTCCTCTCATCCTGCACGCACGCACACACACATGCGCGCACACACACACTCAACTCCCTTTCCTTAAAAGGCACATACACAAGAATATCAGCAGAACAGAACACAATTAACACAGGTTATTAAAATACATTATAATCGATTATGATCTGCTATTGAAACGATTATTAATTGTTCACGTCTGCATCGCGATGCATCGATTATATGATTCATTTCAACACCCCTAACATGTGCCAGTGTATCCTGCAGCTTACTGTTCTAGATAGGGAACTATGTTATGATAAAATATGTGCGTCTAACCTGGCATTTGTTCTCTTGGTCCCTCCCTTGGTCCAGCTGTTGCTGCAGTGCATCAGCTAGCCTCTGGGTGGCACTGTTCTCCCTCTTTAGGGTGCCGTTGAGCATCTGGAGCATCTCCATTTCCCTTCTGAGGGCCTGAACCTTCAGCTCCGCTCTCTGTTCAGACTGCCCAAACTCCTGCAGCTGAACCTGGAGCCGGGTCACTTCCTGTTGTAGTGAATGTCTTGTAGCACGCTCTCTCTCCAAGGCTACCGAGTCTGCCTGCTTTTCAGCAGCAGCATCTTGAAGCCGACACTGGAGTTTGGTCACTTCCTGTATATGCCTCGTGAAGTCCTGTTGCAGTGTTACCTTCTCGGCACGCTCCAGCTCTACGGCTGCCACCCCTGCCCGTAGACATACTATAGACATACTATACTATGTCTATGCCCCTGGCCGTGTCTCACTGGCAGCTTCCGCAAGCTCTGACTGAAGCTTGGCCATTTCCTGTTGTAAGCGCTCCCACTGTAACAAAACAAAGCAAACTGACATGTTAATACGAGCGTTTGACTTTATGAAGCCGACTGCTGTTGACTACAGCCAGCGCTGCAATCAGTATCAAAAGCAATACATGCTTCCACTTTGCGCCACCTACTTCTGCATGCTAGTAGCATACCAATTTGGTGGCTCAGATACAACCATGCCCTGAAAGGCAGACGCGAGACGTACCAAAGAGTGGCTACATGGAAAACCAAGTCCTATGTGACATAATGTAATGTGGCAGGTAATTAATACAAAATTAAGGTGATAGAAAAATACTTTAACATGCTATGACGAGTTGTATCCATGTTGAAATTTCAGTTCAAGTATCTAAAAATAATAACACTGTTTA
>CM050203.1:1125000-1132500 GCA_027475355.1 Coilia nasus
TGTGTGTGTGTGTGCTCTTAGGTATCATGACTTGCTGCTGTGCTGTTGGTAGCTGGACAGCTGGACTCAGGATCTGGCTCTGCCCAACGTGGTCTGGCTCTCAGGCCTCTTCAACCCTCAGTCATTACTCACAGGCACACACACACACACACACACTCACACCTCAGGCCTCTTCAGTCATTCATCACAGGTACACACACACACACACACACACACACACACACACACAACTCAGGCCCCTTCAACCCCCAGTCATTCCTCACAGGCACACACACACACACACCCACACACACACACACACACACCTCAGGCCTCTTCAACCCCAAGTCATTCATCACAGGCACACACACACACACACACAAGCTTTGGTACATGTATACTGTATGTCCTCATATTACTGTATATGTTCTCATGACTGCTCAGTGTGTGTGTGGGTGTGTGTGTGAGACAAGAATGACTCTTGCTGTGTTTGGGGTCAAGTGTGTGTTTGAGATTAGCGTGTGTATTTGGGGCCATGTGTGTATTTGGGGTGATGTGTGTGTTTTTGGTATCGTGTGTGTTTGGAGTCATGTGTGTGTGTCAGGTCATGTATGTGTGTCGGGTCATGTGTGTGTGTGTGGGGGGTCGTGTGTGTATTTGAGGTCACGTGTGAGTTTGTGGTTGTGTTTTTCGGGTTATGTGTGTGTTTGTGGTCGTGTGTGTATTTAGGGTCATGTTTGTGTTTGGGGTTGTGTGTGCGACGTAGAACAGCACAGAACGCTATATAATACACACATTAATGTCTTGCGTGCAAGCTCTTGCTCGCTTGGTCGGGGTTCCGGGATATTTTATTCCAATTCCGGGCATCCGGGAGCCACTATCGATATGCGGGAGACTCCCGGAACTTCCGGGAGACTTGGGATGTCTGTGTGTGTGTGTGTGTAGCGGTGATGCAGAGTCCAGCCAGGAAGAATGAGTGGCCTCTAGACAAGATTAACCTGACGGTTGACATCACCAAGAAGTTCAACCAGCCAGCCAGAAAGGGAGCCTATGTATATGGACTCTGCATGGAGGGTGTGTGTGTGTGTGTGTTAGCATGTATTCCCACTCAGATTTGACTTGATTACATCTAGGCTAGCGTAAACATGAACAAAAGGATGACAACATTTTTTAACTTGGCAAAGCTGCTGCTTCTAGTTGCATAGTAAATGAATCCCTGAATTGATAACATGATGAAGCAAATGTACATATAATGCATAAATGTGATTGACAGCTCAGGACTCCAAAGGTGTGGACGAGCTGAGATGTTTGTGTGTTTCCTGCTTGTGCTTGAATTATTAGAGGTGCTCGCATGATGGCCGGTGGCACCATCACTTCCTGACAATCTCACTTCCTGCTACTGACACTCACTTCCTGCTACTGACTCTCACTTCCTCATCCTGACACTTCCTCATCCTAATAATCTCACTTCCTGCTAGTAACACCCATTTCCTCACCCTGACAATCTTACTTCCTGCTACTCTCACTTGCTCATCCTGACTCTAGACAGTCCAGTTTGCAATCGCAGGACAGATATCTCTTTACCTAAAACACAAGAGCAATGCTGAAGTTCTGCTTTGATATTAAAGTCAAATTTGGTACAGCACACCTGAATTAATTTATAATAATTTCAGTTCAAATAACTTGCATTTAGCCCAAGACACAATGACACAAACTCAAAACTGTGTATTCAACATTTAATTTATTAAATTAAATGTACAAAAGATATTAAATGTTTCAGGCTTCATCATAAAGACCGAGACTGAGCCTCATTCCGAAGCACTGCTGTCATCCTGGTCTACTGACTTCTTTGAGATCATAAAGAATGTCCATCTCCAGACATTTGGGTTACTAATATGATTTGAATATAATGAAATGCAATTTCATAGAAAAGTTTGGTATACCATATTTACATTACAATCGTTTTCATGTAAAGAAGTCATTTATATACCTTTTTCTGGAAATACAGACAGATGTCAGCGGAATGCATATCTATCCCCGTGTGTGAGACATTATTTATCCCGTGTGTGTGAGAGACATTATTTATCCCATGTGTGTGAGAGACATTATTTATCCCATGTGTGTGAGAGACATTATTTATCCCATGTGTGTGAGAGACATTATTTATCCCATGTGTGTGAGACATTAGCGTTTACAAGGCACTGGTGCTGTGCAGTCATTTCTGCTGTGGGTGTCTGTGAAGTAGTGCGTGGCAAATGTAAGCACTATTATGTTCATCCTCAACTTCGGCTTCTCATGGATTCTTTCTGGAGGACATTCATTTGGACCCTGTCCAGTCTTTCTTGTGCACTTTATTTGGAGAGCAGACCAACCCTGTCCAGTCTTCTCTTGTGCACTTTATTTGGAGAGCAGACCAGTTAATCCAGTCTTCTCTTGTGCACTTTATTTGGAGAGCAGACCAGTTAATCCAGTCTTCTCTTGTGCACTTTATTTGGAGAGCAGACCAGTTAATCCAGTCTTCTCTTGTGCACTTTATTTGGAGAGCAGACCAGTTAATCCACTCTTCTCTTGTGCACTTTATTTGGAGAGCAGACCAGTTAATCCACTCTTCTCTTGTGCACTTTATTTGGAGAGCAGACCAGTTAATCCAGTCTTCTCTTGTGCACTTTATTTGGAGAGCAGACCAGTTAATCCAGTCTTCTCTTGTGCACTTTATTTGGAGAGCAGACCAGTTAATCCAGTCTTCTCTTGTGCACTTTATTTGGAGAGCAGACCAGTTAATCCAGTCTTCTCTTGTGCACTTTATTTGGAGAGCAGACCAGTTAATCCACTCTTCTCTTGTGCACTTTATTTGGAGAGCAGACCAGTTAATCCACTCTTCTCTTGTGCACTTTATTTGGAGAGCAGACCAGTTAATCCAGTCTTCTCTTGTGCACTTTATTTGGAGAGCAGACCAGTTAATCCAGTCTTCTCTTGTGCACTTTATTTGGAGAGCAGACCAGTTAATCCAGTCTTCTCTTGTGCACTTTATTTGGAGAGCAGACCAGTTAATCCAGTCTTCTCTTGTGCACTTTATTTGGAGAGCAGACCAGTTAATCCAGTCTTCTCTTGTGCACTTTATTTGGAGAGCAGACCAGTTAATCCACTCTTCTCTTGTGCACTTTATTTGGAGAGCAGACCAGTTAATCCACTCTTCTCTTGTGCACTTTATTTGGAGAGCAGACCAGTTCAAATGACTTGGAATTGCTCCAGGGGCTGCAGATGTAGTGATTTCGCTTCTGTTGATGCAATCTCTTTCTTAACGACACTACACACAAGAAAGACTCGTCTAGGAAGAACAACAGCAGCCATTGCCGTATGAAATGGGCCGATTGCATGCTGGTGACTGACAGAATGACTTTTCCTGTTATGCAGAATCTGTAAAGGAGTATTTTAGTTTAGGTTGTGTTGTGCTACATTTGCCATGCATTCCTCCACAGGTCAAAGCCCTCTTTGGTCACTTAGGCGAGAGTGTGACATACAACATCTACACACACATGGAGGTGTGGCCATGGGTACAGCTAGTGGCCATGGTTATAGCTGCGCACATGCCAGCGTTGCAGTATTGCTAGGACAATTTAAGAACACACCAATGTAATATGCATATAACAAAATACAAAATGTTTGGAACTTTCCTCCAAACCGTACAACAGTCCATGTTACTCTGCTTTAAAAAAATACAAAGTTTTCATTTGTAAAATGCATTTAAAAAACCTCCTGTCCGCTGTGTGAACACACACCATAAATGACACAAATGATTCTATGAATGGGGAAGGAATGACCTCAGTACAGTGACTGACTCCTACAACAGGGGGCTAATGCTTCATATCATTAAAAAGATGAATTTTTCATTTCAAAATGTGCTTCATTATTCATCTGTCTGAAGGTGTTCTAAAGGTGTTCTGCACATGTTTGGTCTGTGGCGTTTGCAAATGGTTAGATTCTAGCCATCACAACCCACCACACCAACATTACTGCAGTGATCACAACCCACCATACCAACATTACTCCAGCGAGTATTGGTTACAGTACTGGCAAATTGACTGTTTGCAGGGGAGGTGGCAAAGCGGCCATTTTGAAGGGCTTGCTCTCTGCACACCTGAATGTGATTCATACAGCAGCCATCAACATGCTTTTGTCACATCCTGCTGCGTGTGGCCCTGGTGATGTCATTCTGGTCATGTCACAGGGTCATCTAACTGAACCGCGTCTTTCCCATCGCACAGCACGTCAGCTGAGCACCCATTTGGACGTGACACCCCCGACCCACAGCAGGTCAGCTAAGCACCCCTTTGATCAGTGACACCCCATAGTCACCGGTGTGTCTCTGGCCGGGATACTGGAGGTTGGAGCAGAGTTGGCGTCATCAGCTAGCCGGCTTAAGCCTCTCGACCGCACCGCCACGCCCACGCTCTCCCACGCTCTTGCCCATGCCCATGCCCATCCCCATGCAGTCTAACCCACACAACCATGGACGTGCAGCCAGCCAGAGATGACGCAGCATAAACCTGGACTTCGTTGTTAGATGGTGACTCATCGAATTTGTGTATCCAGGCTGAGATGACGCAGCATAAACCTGGCCTTTGTTGTTAGATGGGACTTTCTAACACAAGTTTATAAGCTTGTAACTAAGTGAAACGATCGCCTTTGAAGGTGTGGGGTGCCTGTCTCTGTAAGTGTTGATCTTGGATTATGCTGCAGAGGGGGCAAACAGCTCTTCTAGGGGCACTGGGAGTCTGACTGTGTTTATCCCATTGGCCACTGGGAGTGTGGTTAGACTCATCTCATTGGCCGCTGGAGTGTGGTTAGACTCATTTCATTGGCCGGTGGGAGTATGGTTGGGCTCATCTCATTGGGCATTGGGAGTGTGGTTGTGTGTATGTCATTGGCCGCTGGAGTGTGGTTGAGTTGATCTGATTGGGGGGGCAGTGAGCAGGGCCAAAGGGCGCCAAGGGCCTCTGTGGGGGCGCCGGGAGGGGGACCCCTGGAGGCCGGTTGGGGGGTCGCGGGGGGCCGTCAGAAGCCCCCCAGCACGAAGGGGTGACTCAGCAACAGCTCGGCGGTGGGCCGCCACTTCTCCTCCACAAACACCTGGTGCAGGAAGTCTCGGCACGCGTCCGACACGCCCTCAGGGAGGCGGGGATTGGTCGGCTGAGTGGCAATCTTAAAGATGGCCGCCATGGCCTCGTATTCCGCCCAAGGGGGCTTCTGGGTAAGCATCTCCACGACCGTGCAGGCAACACTCCTGAGGGAAAAAGAACAGTTAAAAAGAAATGAAATCATGATTAAGAACACTATGACACAAATGTATGCTGTTCGGAATTATTATTCACTTTATCGTAAATCTAAATAAAGTTATATATAAATCTAAATAAAGTTATATATAAATCTAAATAAAGTTATATATAAATCTAAATAAAGTTATATATATTAATATATGTATTTAGGGGAACAAATAAGTAAAGTGAAAGTTCCATTTTTTTGTTATCACATGGCACAGCACAGCACACAGTGCACACAACATTCACCTCTGCATTTAACCATCACACACGTGAGCAGGGGGCATTTAACCATCACACACGTGAGCAGGGGGCATTTAACCATCACACACGTGAGCAGGGGGCATTTAACCATCACACACGTGAGCAGGGGGCATTTAACCATCACACACAGACACACGTGAGTAGGGGGCATTTAACCATCACACACGTGAGCAGGGGGCATTTAACCATCACACACGTGAGCAGGGGGCATTTAACCATCACACACGTGAGCAGGGGGCATTTAACCATCACACACGTGAGCAGGGGGCATTTAACCATCACACACACACGTGAGCAGGGGGCATTTAACCATCACACACGTGAGCAGGGGGCATTTAACCCATCACACACACACGTGAGCAGGGGGCATTTAACCATCACACACACACGTGAGCAGGGGGCATTTAACCATCACACACAGACAGACGTGAGCAGGGGGCATTTAACCATCACACACGTGAGCGGGGGGCAGCCATGACAACGGCGCTCGGGCAGCAGTGTGTGAGGACGGCACCATGCTCAGGGTACCTCAGTGTGTGTGTGTGTGTGTGTGTGTGTGTGAGGGGACAGTACCATGCTCAGGGTACCTCAGTGTGTGTGTGTGTGTGTGTGTGTGTGTGTGGGGATGGTACCATGCTCAGGGTACCTCAGTGTGTGTGTGTGTGTGTGTGTGTGTGTGTGTGGGGATGGTACCATGCTCAGGGTACCTCAGTGTGTGTGTGTGTGTGTGTGTGTGTGTGTGTGGGGATGGTACCATGCTCAGGGCACCTCAGTGTGTGTGTGTGTGTGGGCTGGGGATGGTACCATGCTCAGGGTACCTCACTGTGTGTGTGTGTGTGTGTGTGTGTGTGTGTGTGTGTGTATGAGGACGGTACCATGCTCAGGGCACCTCAGTGTGTGTGTGTGTGTGTGTGAGGGGACAGTACCATGCTCAGGGTACCTCAGTGTGTGTGTGTGTGTGTGTGTGTGTGTGGGGATGGTACCATGCTCAGGGTACCTCAGTGTGTGTGTGTGTGTGTGTGTGTGTGTGTGTGTGTGTGTGTGTGTGGGGACGGTACCATGCTCAGGGTACCTCAGCGGCACTGCTGGATTTGAACCTGGGAGCCTGCGGTCACAGGTCCAATACCTTAACTGCTAGGGTGTGTGTGTGTGTGTGTGTGTGCGGTCACAGGTCCAATACCTTAACTGCTAGGGTGTGTGTGTGTGTGTGTGTGTGTGCGGTCACAGGTCCAATACCTTAACTGCTAGGGTGTGTGTGTGTGTGTGTGTGTGTGTGTGTGTGTGTGCGGTCACAGGTCCAATACCTTAACTGCTAGGGTGTGTGTGTGTGTGTGTGTGTGTGTGTGTGCGGTCACAGGTCCAATACCTTAACTGCTAGGTCACCACTGCCCCCATAACATACAGCTACTTGGGACAACAAAAAAACAGCAACTCATTGGGGGCAGCTGTGGCCAAGTGGTACGGGAGTTGGTCCTGGGGTCGGATGGTTGCAGGTTCTATTCCCCTACCAGTAGGAAGGGTGGGGGTGGGGGTGGGGGAGTAAAGAACTAGTGCTCTCCTGCACCCTCACCCCTGGCTGAGGAACCCTTGAGCAAGGCATCTAACCCCACATTGCTCCAGGGGCTGTAACTGAAACCCTGTACCTAAATAACCGTGCTTCCCCCGAGGAAGCAGAAAACATCTCACCCCCCCGTCCCCACGACTATAATAGTTATAATAGTATCATTTGTCTATAAAATTGTTATAAGTACCCCACTGCATAACATTGTATCCCTATTAGTATTAAAAAAAACAAAAAAATAAAGAAATATAGATCAACTTATAACAAAGAATAACTTTATTAACTTTGTTTTTTAGTCCACACTGTGGTGGATGTGCAATTACACTTTATAGTACGACAAGAAAAGCCTGTTCGCCGGGGTCAAACGCTCCCCCCCGC
>CM050203.1:1137500-1142500 GCA_027475355.1 Coilia nasus
AGAGAAGGTGAACCAGGGAAGGAGAGGTGAGGGAGAAAATGAGAGGACGGGAGAGAGAAGGAGAGAAGAAAGGAAGAGGAGAGATGGTGAACAACAGAAGGAGAGAGAGAAGTAGAGAGAGACAGAAGGTGAGAGATGGAGAGAAGGAGAGGAGGGGAGAGAGAGAAGGAGAGAGTAGGGAGACAGCAGGTGAGAGAAAAGGAGAGAGGGAACATGGTGCATCAGACAAAGCAGGTTTGGGGAGGACAGAGGATAGGACAAACACAGAGCATCTTCCAGCAACAGGACTGATGTCAACTGCAGCCATAGCAACAGGACTGATGTCGACTGTGCAGCCATAGCAACAGGACTGATGTCGACTGTGCAGCCATAACAACAGGGCTGATGTACAGTGAAACCATAGCAACAGGACTGATATACAGTGCAACCATAGCAACAGCACTGATGCAGACTGTGCAGCCACACCAACAGCCATAGCAACAGGACTGATGCAGACTGTGCAGCCATAGCAACAGGACTGATGCAGACCGCAGCCATAGCAACAGGACTGATGCAGACCGCAGCCATAGCAACAGGACTGATGCAGACTGCAGCCATAGCAACAGGACTGATGCAGACTGCAGCCATAGCAACAGGACTGATGCAGACTGTGCAGCCATAGCAACAGGACTGATGTAGTGAAAGTGAAAAGGACAGATAGAGAGAGACAGAGAGTATGATAGAGAGGAGAGTGTGTGTGTACATATCCCTCATAGAAGAACATGCTGTTTCAGCCTGAACAATTGTAGATGCTCTTTAATGTGCTATCCTCTAACTACTATTTACTATATTACCTTTAACAAGCAACCACATGTTACTCTGAGTAACTTCACTCACACACACACTTGTATGCTTGCTCACACACACACACACACTGCCGTGCTTACTCTATTCCTCACACACACACTGGTGTGCTCGCTCTGTTACTGCACACACTGGCGTGCTCACTCACGTCACACACACACACATACGAACATGCTCACTGGCTCACTGGCATCACACACACACATACGAACATGCTCACTGGCATCATACACACACACACATACGAACATGCTCACTGGCATCATACACACACACACACATACGAACATGCTCACTGGCGTTACACACACACACACATACGAACATGCTCACTGGCATCATACACACACACACACATACGAACATGCTCACTGGCGTTACACACACACACACATACGAACATGCTCAGTGGCGTTACACACACACACACATACGAACATGCTCACTGGCGTCACACACACACACACACACATACGAACAAGCTCACTGGCGTTACACACACACACACATACGAACATGCTCACTGGCATCACACACACACATACGGACGTGCTCACTGGCGAGACACACCCACCTTGCTGGTGTCGTGGCAGTCGGGGTCGAAGGGCACCTGCTTGACGGCGAGCTCGCGGCCGGTGTCGGCGTCGTAGCAGAGGTAGACCTCGCCGAACGCCCCGCGGCCCAGCAGCTTCCCCTGCCGCCAGTTCACCGGCGCCCGCGGCGCTGCCATGGAAACACACCAACACACCATGGCAAACAATACTCCCAAACAACACTCAAATAACACTCAAACAACACTCCCAAACAACACTCAAATAACACTCAAACAACACTCCCAAACAACACTCAAATAACACTCAAACAACACTCCCAAACAACACTCAAATAACACTCGACACTCCCAAAAAACACTCAAATAACACATGGCGTTTATGAAGGGGAGATCAGGGCGCTGGGAGAATAGGGTATTGGGACTTTATCAGGGACCACAGCTAGCCGAAGCAAAGCATCGCCAGTCCTGTATGTGTGTGTGTGTGTGTGTGTGTGTGTGTGTGTGTGTGTGTGCCTGCTCACATACAGCGCTGTCAAACCGCAGCTAGCCAAAGTGAAGCATCGCCAGCCCTGTGTGTGTGTGTGTGTGTGTGTGTGTGTGTGTGTGTGTGCGTTCCTCTGCACTGGTGCACATGCACTATGACACACTACTGTAGAGGCAGGCGTGTAGTATGTACAGGCTGACGTGTAGTATACACTACTGTAGAGGCAGACGTGTAGTATACACTACTGTAGAGGCAGGCGTGTAGTATACACTACTGTAGAGGCAGACGTGTAGTATACACTACTGTAGAGGCAGGCGTGTAGTATACACTACTGTAGAGGCAGGCGTGTAGTATACACTACTGTAGAGGCAGACGTGTAGTATACACTACTGTAGAGGCAGGCGTGTAGTATACACTACTGTAGAGGCAGGCGTGTAGTATACACTACTGTAGAGGCAGATGTGTAGTATACACTACTGTAGAGGCAGATGTGTAGTATACACTACTGTAGAGGCAGACGTGTAGTATACACTACTGTAGAGGCAGACGTGTAGTATACACTACTGTAGAGGCAGGCGTATAGTATGTAGAGGCAGGCGTGTAGTATACACTACTGTAGAGGCAGGCGTGTAGTATACACTACTGTAGAGGCAGATGTGTAGTATACACTACTGTAGAGGCAGGCGTGTAGTATACACTACTGTAGAGGTACACGTGCAGTATACACTATTGTAGAGGCAGATGTGTAGTATACACTACTGTAGAGGTACACGTGTAGTATACACTACTGTAGAGGCAGGCGTGTAGTATACACTACTGTAGAGGCAGGCGTGTAGTATACACTACTGTAGAGGCAGGCGTATAGTATGTAGAGGCAGGCGTGTAGTATACACTACTGTAGAGGCAGACGTGTAGTATACACTACTGTAGAGGCAGACGTGTAGTATACACTACTGTAGAGGCAGACGTGTAGTATACATTACTGTAGAGGCAGGCGTATAGTATGTAGAGGCAGATGTGCAGTATACACTACTGTAGAGGCAGGCGTGTAGTATACACTACTGTAGAGGCAGGCGTGTAGTATACACTACTGTAGAGGCAGGCGTGTAGTATACACTACTGTAGAGGCAGATGTGTAGTATACACTACTGTAGAGGCAGGCGTGCAGTATACACTACTGTAGAGGTACACGTGCAGTATACACTACTGTAGAGGCAGGCGTGTAGTATACACTACTGTAGAGGTACACGTGTAGTATACACTATTGTAGAGGCAGATGTGTAGTATACACTACTGTAGAGGTACACGTGTAGTATACACTATTGTAGAGGCAGATGTGTAGTATACACTACTGTAGAGGCAGGCGTGTAGTATACACTACTGTAGAGGTACATGTGTAGTATACACTATTGTAGAGGCAGATGTGTAGTATACACTACTGTAGAGGCAGGCGTGCAGTATACACTACTGTAGAGGTACACGTGCAGTATACACTATTGTAGAGGCAGACTTGTAGAGGCAGACGTGCAGCTGTGCTGGGTGAAGCCCTTATTGGCTATTGGCCTAAAACAGATCACAGCCTATTTGCTGATTGGCTATTAGGGAAAAACAGATCACGCCCTCTGTGCTGATTAAGCTGTTAGGGTAAAACATACCTCGACCTCTGTGCTGATTGGCTATTGGGGTAAAAATCCCCAAGGTCTGTGTGTGGTGACTGGTGGTGTGTGTGTGTTCGTCAAGACTGATGCTGATGCGTCGCCAGTCTTGTGTGTGTGTGTGTGTGTGTGTGTGTGTGTGTGTGTGGGCAATGTGGCCAGTAGACTGGGGGAGACAGGGAGGTGAAACCGCAGGCAGACAATGTGGCTACAAGTGTGTGTGAGTGTGTGTGCATGTGTGTGTGTGTGTGTGTGTGAGTCTTAGAGAATTCTTGAATTTTATCATTATGAAAGAGAAATGCTATGTACAATATGATTATAAGAGTTGTTTTCTAAAGAAGAAAAAGGGACATGTAAATGAAATTAAGAATGCTTTTGTATTGTCACATAATACAACATATACTGCTTGTGTGTGTACGTGACTAAAGGGTGCAGCTTAAAGCTTATATTCATATGATTAGAACATTCTGCTCTCAGAATAATTGCTAACTTGCCCTTAAAACATTTCCACATGAAACTTGTGTGTGTGTGAGAGAACTGTACTCCCCATTTTTAAGGAGCTGGCACACCTGGCAGAGCTGAAGATAAGAAACTTGTGTTTTTCTTCCTTGTTCAATAAAAAAGCTCTGTAAACTGTGAGAGTTGAGAGTTGGGTACTGTCCGTTCTGACGAGCAGACCCCTCTCTCCCTTTGGCAGCCAAAGAGATGAGAAACTTATTCAACCGTGTTGAGTTTTTATTATAAAGGGATATTTCCCTAACAGTGAGTGTATGTATGTCTGTCTGTGCGTGTGAGTGTGTGTGCATGCGTGTGTGTGAGTGAGTGTGCATGCGTGTGTGTGTGAGTGTGTGCATGTCTGTCTGTGTGTGTGAGTGTGTGTGCATGCGTGTGTGAGTGTGTGCATGTCTGTGTGTGTGTGTGTGAGTGTGTGTGCATGCGTGTGTGTGTGAGTGTGTGTGCATGCGTGTGTGTGTAAGTGTGTGCATGTCTGTCTGTGTGTGTGTGTGAGTGTGTGTGCATGCGTGTGTGTGTGAATGTGTGCATGTCTGTGTGTGTGCGTGTGAGTGTGTGTGCATGCGTGTGTGTGTGTGAATGTGTGCATGTCTGTGTGTGTGCGTGTGAGTGTGTGTGCATGCGTGTGTGTGTGAGTGTGTGCATGTCTGTGTGTGTGCGTGTGAGTGTGTGTGCATGCGTGTGTGTGTGAGTGTGTGCATGTCTGTGTGTGTGCGTGTGAGTGTGTGTGCATGCGTGTGTGTGTGAGTGTGTGCGTGTGTGTGAGTGTGTGCGCATGCGTGTGTGTGTGAGTGTGTGCGTGAGTGTGTGCATGTCTGTGTGTGTGCGTGTGAGTGTGTGTGCATGCGTGTGTGTGTGAGTGTGTGCGTGTGTGTGAGTGTGTGCATGTCTGTGTGTGTGTGTGAGTGTGTGTGCATGCGTGTGTGTGTGAATGTGTGTACATGTGATCGTA
>CM050203.1:1175000-1177500 GCA_027475355.1 Coilia nasus
TACATACAGTATTGAGGGACTACGCAGATTCATTCACACACACACACACACACACACACACGTGCCTGTTCACACACAACAGCACACACACACATACACACTCTTGTACACATATGTACATACATTACAACACAGTTGTAAACAAGGCAGGTCAAAGTTACAGGTGACCTAAACAAACACGCTGGACAGGGCATGGCTTGTAGCAGAGCACTGTGGCCAGTGGTTTCTACTATTCTACATAATGTAAGGTAGTATATTAGTATAGTAGTAGTTTATAAGGTAGTACATGGTGCTGTTCATGGGACACAGCACCACACAGGGGGTCTGGACAATGGAGGTATAGAGGTATAGGTACACCCCTACGTTTTTTTTTTGTTTTTTTTTTGCCAAAATGTCAGGCCCAAGTTGTAATGCAGCTATTAGCTATCAACAGGCAAGCCAGGCAGCTGCTTGGGGCCCCCACCAGTTGGCGACAGAGAGTCGAAATTTGCACAGCCGTTGATGGAGAAATTTGCGCGGCGAGATTGACGATTCGAAATTTGCGTTTTGAAAAGTCCTCCGCTGAGTCTGACTCTCATGGGTTTCCCGTTTACAAATAAGCCTCCTGTTGGGATGAGCAAAATGCTAAGCAGCCAATTGCGTGACCACATTTTTTGAGTGACAAAAGCCTTCAAGCAATCAGCGCTTGCAGAGGGATCCCTTACTACGAATGTTAGCACAAATCGGAAACCCTGTATTAACGTGCACATTTTGCCTGTTGGTAGCGGTTGGTACGCCTCCATTGCTATGAAGAGAAACTATCCTTCGGGGAGTGAAAAAAGAAAGAAGAAAAAAGAAGAAGAGGGGAGAAGAAAGCAAGATGGTGGTAAGTCAGTAGAAATAATAATGAACAGAGACTAATAGTATTTTTTTTTTTGCGTTGATAATGAATGATGTAGTGCTAATGGTGCTAGTCTAGTTTCACTCGCGCTAGCATGACCATACTTTATTTAATAATGACTGTACTACAGTGATGGGCAGAAGCACCATTACTTGTAGCGAAGCTACTAGTTTAACTTTCCAAGTAGCTTGGCCGTAGTGTCACTACTTTATTTATGGAGTAACGTCCCTGTAGTTAAGCTATTTTTTTTGTCAGGTAGCAACGTAGCGTCCACAAAAGCTACAAATTTAAGGGCATGCCTGAGGAAAACAGCAGTTACCTGCATTACAATATGGTTTTGAGCACAATAAAGTGAATGTCTGTTGAACATCGTGGGCAAGTTGCTCCCACTCGTCTGCTAGTACTGCGGCGCCTGTGCATGCATACTAACATACGTACATTGCATAGCTACCCTGCGTGCATACAGTTGCGAGCATGCAACAGTTTCTAGCACTTGCTACAAGTTGTTGGTGATTTATTAAAATTACAAAGGCCCAGAGTTTGTCCTAGTGAAATTCTGTTGTGTGGGGGGGTCGGGCGGTGGTTGGGGCCCCCCAATGAATTTCTGCTTGGGGCCCCACTAGACCCTAGAGTCGCCACTGGTTAGGAATGTGTGTAATGCAGCAGTAATGTTGCACTAGTCTAGTGGAACAGCATAACATTCCCCTAGCGCAGCAGTGTGTGCTGACAGGTGAAAGACTTAAGGTGACTGCACACGGCGGCAAAGGTTTAGCGGAAAATGACTGACTGTGATTTACGAGTTTTTATGAGGAATTAATGTGTTGGGTGGCCTGAACAGAGGTCAGCAGGTATGCAAACAATTCTGACAGCCCTAGCAGAGCAGAAAAGACTATAAATAATTATAATCATAATAAGCATAAACAATCACTACAGTTCGCCATTATCTACCGGTCACGGCATGTTTAGAAGTTAGGTTGCATAGTAATGTAATACATAAGCATTCAAAGAGGTCTGCTCCATAGCATAGCTTAGATTAGCATAGCTTAGATTAGCATAGCAGATCTGCTTAGTAGCAGCATAGTATACCATTGCATAGCATCTTGTTAGGACAATTGTCATGTATCTACTTTGATTACCGCAAGGCATCTTATCATGACACTTCTCTACCTCTTGGATTGTTTTATTATCATTACCTTTTGTCCCAGTTCAGTGAATGTTGTATGAATGCAGATGTGTGCAATATGTTTGATCTGCTTTGCAATGTGTATTATGTGTATGCTGCTAGACACCTTCATTTCCTTTGGGATCAATAAAGTAGCTCTACTCTACTCATACCATCGTATCGCATAGTGTAACATAGCATAGCATAGCATAGCATAGCGGACCTGCTGGCAGGCCTCCAGAATGCCTTCAGCACAGGCTCTTCCTCTCTAGATGCTAGCAGAAGTTTCCACCACACAGGGAAAATGACAGAGAGAGAGAGAAAAGAGACAGACAGACAGACAGGCAGACAGGCAGACAGAAAGAGTAGAAAAAATGAATGTGTGCTCAGAGCCTAGGGCTGCCATATTTCCATAACATCAATGGTAGGCTGCTACTTCCTTGAACCTTGGGTGATGT
>CM050203.1:1182500-1185000 GCA_027475355.1 Coilia nasus
GTGTATGTGTGTGTGCGCGCGTGGTGTGTGTGTGTGTGTACACGTGGTGTGTGTGTGAATGTCTTTTCCAGCCTCTGAGGATTTCCCCTACTGGTTTGTTGTGTTGCTTTGTGATGTTGCGTGACAACAGTAACTGTAACTGTGAGGCTGTAGCAGTGATGGAGACTGAACTTGGGCTCCTAACTCAGATAGTAAAATCAGACCACACACACACAGACCCACACACACACACACACACACACAAACACACACACACACACACACAGACCCACACACACACACACACACAAACACACACACACAAACACACACACAAACACACACACAAACACACACACAAACACACACACACACACACACACACACACACACACACGTTACGGTACGTGTCCACTGGTTGCGTCGGACGTGACACGTCAAACGCCTTCAATGCATTGTCAATGAAGTCCGTCAAACCGTTACTGTCGCGTTCGCAAAGGATCTCGGGAAGGCAGCGCGTCTGTTTGACCAGCTCCGTCGCGTCTGGAAGTTGAGCTCTGCTTTATTTTATGCAAATGAATCCGTCGAACGCGACGTGATTGACCAATGGAGGAAGACCAGAAGGGAAGGTGTCTCGTGACGTCTTTACCTCCCGTCATTAACTTTAGCAAACTTAATAACTTTAGCAACTTTAGCTTAGCAAATTCAAGAAATTCAACAATGGAGGAGAGGCTTATTGTCGCCGTGTCTCCCCCCATATATACAGTATATTCCTCCTTGTCTTCATACAGACACACTTCCACCCGGGACGAGTCGTGGAGATAGGTGGCAGACATCGTCAGTGCAGATGGTGGGTTAATTATGGGCTGTTATGTGCAAAATGAACTGGACTGTTATGTGCAGAGCTTGTGCAAAGGCAGCCATTTACCGTTATGGTTGGCTAGCCACACACACACGCACACCAATTACGTGTTGTCGAAGTCATACTTCTTAATAGACCTTCCTAAAATCTTTACCTCTTTACTTTTGAAGGGATAGTGTAGTAGAGAATAGGCAACAAGATAAGGATATGTGCATAGGTAGTCCTCTCGGCTATGTGCAATTTACATACACTGCCCGGCTTGGACACAGCGGTCACGCCCACATCACGTCCAAACAAAAGGAGGCGTCGCGACTTTGAAAAATAACGTGTCGCATCAGACGCAACCAGTGGACACGTACCGTTACACTGAGGGAAAGAAAAACGGATACAGAGAAAGAAGAGGTAAAAGCGAAGGGGTCTGTGTGCAGAGCTGAGGTGTTGGTAAACACAGCAGTATGAGGAAGTGGGAATCATTTGGGGCCACTAGCGATCATAAAGCAAAGCGCTCGTAGTGCCTCAATGCCTCAGCACTCAGTGCCTCAGCGCTGGCCTGCATTTACACCGTCTGTGTGCGTACGTTTCCTCAGTGCTCAGTGCTTACTTCATCAGTGCTCAGTGCCTTAATGCTTAGCTCATCAGTACTCAGTGCTTAGCTCATCAGTACTCAGTGCTTACTTCATCAGTACTCAGCGCTTAGTTCATCAGTACTCAGCGCTTAGTTCATCAGTACTCAGCGCTTAGTTCATCAGTGCTAAGTGCCTTAAAGCTTAGTGCCTCAGTACTCAGTGCTGGCCTGCATTTACATTCGAGCTGTTGCACTTGGCCTCACAAATCACGCTAATCTGTCTCATGCTAATCTCACAAATCATGCTAAACGCCTCCTGCACACAAGTTTTCACACACACACACACACACATCACGGTAATCTGTGTGTACGCCTCCTGCACACATGCATCTCACTGACACTGTGTTTATTTTAGCCTGCATGATGTCATGGAAAGCCCGTGTGTGTGTGTGAGTGTGTGTGAGTGTGTGTGTGTGTGTGTGTGTGTGTGTGTGTGTGTGTGTGTGTGTGTGTGTGTGAGTGTGTGTGTGTGTGAGTGTGTGTGTCTGTGTGGGTGTAGGAGAGAGACAGAGGGAAAAAAGAAGACACTTAGACAAAGAGCATGAGTTGATACTACTCATCTCGCCTTACAGAGATGCTTATCATAGCAACGCCGTGGCGGCGAGACCTCAGCCTGACTGTCATCATCAGTGGTGACGGCCAAACCGGTTGTGCTGCTGGACCAACTTTTCCACTTGACGTAGCCATGGAAACATAAATCAGTGCAGCCAAAGGCAGGAACGTAAACAACTGGGGTGCCCTGGCATGGACTGGCTCCATGTTAAAGCTGTGTGTGTGTGTGTGTGTGTGTGTGTGTGTGTGTGTGTGTGTGTGTGTGAGAGAGAGTGAGTGTGTGTGTGAGTGTGTGTGTGTGTGTGTGTGGGTGTGTGTGTGTGAGTTTGAGTGTATGTGTGTGAGAATGTGAGTGTGAGTGTGAGTGTGTGTGTGTGTGAGTGTGAGTGTGAGTGTGTGTGTGTGTGTGTGTGTGTGTGTGTGTGTGTGTGTGTGTGTGAGAGAGAGAGAGAGTGTGAGTGTGTGTGTGTATGAGAGAGACT
>CM050203.1:1190000-1202500 GCA_027475355.1 Coilia nasus
TCTCTTTCCCTCTTTCCTTACTCTCTCCCTCTTTCTCTCTCTCTCTCTTTCCCTCTTTCCTTACTCTCTCCCTCTTTCTCTCTCTCCCTCTTTCCCTCTCTCTCTCCCTCTTTCCTTACTCTCTCCCTCTTTCTCTCTCTCTTCCCTTCCCTGTCTCTGTTTCTCTCTCTCTGTGCCACCTCCGACCTCTCACTCCTACGCTCGCGAGACACCCCCCCCCCCACTCCCACAACACATGCTACAACAGCACCCCTCCCCCCTCCCACAACACATACAAACACCCCCCCCCCACCCTCACAACACATGCTACAACAGCACCCCTCCCCCCTCCCACAACACATACAAACACCCCCCCCCCCCACTCCCACAACACATGCTACAACAGCAACCCCCCCCACTCCCACAACACATACAAACACCCCCCCCCCCACCCTCACAACACATGCTACAACAGCACCCCCCCCACACTCCCACAACACAAACAAACACCCCCCCCCACTCCTACAACACATACAAACAGCCCCCCCCACCCTCACAACACATGCTACAACAGCACCCCCCCCACTCCCACAACACATACAAACACCCCCCCCCCCCACCCTCACAACACATGCTACAACAGCACCCCCCCCACTCCCACAACACATACAAACAGCCCCCCACCACTCCCACAACACATACAAACACCCCCCCCCACTCCCACAACACATGCTACAACAGCCCCCCCCCCACTCCCACAACACATACAAACACCCCCCCCCCACAACACATACAAACAGCCCTCCCCCACTCCCACAACACATACAAACACCCCCCCCCCCCACTCCCACAACACATGCTACAACAGCACCCCCCCCACTCCCACAACACATGCTACAACAGCCCCCCCCCCACTCCCACAACACATACAAACACCCCCCCCCCACTCCCACAACACATACAAACACCCCCCCCCCCACTCCCACAGCCCTCACACAATTTAAACCACATTACAGCTACATAAAACTCTGAGTATACGCACGCGTACACATATAAACACACACACACACACATATATGAACACAAACACATGCTCAGACACACACTCACACAACCACATAACCACACACACACATATGAACACAAACACATGCTCAGACACACACTCACACAAACACATAAACACACACACACACAAGCACAAACACAACCCCAAAACTCCCCACCCCCACCTCTTCCACACACACACACACAAAAGCACACACACAGGCTCCATAAAGCTAAATCTCTACTTCTTAAGAGTGTATGCTTGTATGCTTGTCCAGTAGAGAGGCAGGCCTAGCTAACGCTAGCAGGCACAGACCTAGCTAACGCTAGCAGACACAGGCTCAGCTAATGCTAGCAGACATAGGCTCAGCTAACGCTAGCAGACACAGGCTTAGCTAACGCTAGCAGACACAGGCTTAGCTAACACTAGCAGACACAGGCTCAGCTAACGCTAGCAGACACAGGCTCAGCTAACGCTAGCAGACACAGGCTCAGCTAACGCTAGCAGACACAGGCTTAGCTAACGCTAGCAGACACAGGCTCAGCTAATGCTAGTAGACAAAGGCTTAGCTACACTAGCAGACACAGGCTCAGCTAATGCTAGCAGACACAGACCCATTCCCTCAGATGCAGCTAACAGAAAGTAGCTAAGCAGTGCGCCTAGAACAAGGGGGGGGGGGGCTGGGACTGGGGCTGCATCACAGGCATCGGGCCTCCTGGGTGGGGAGGGGTGGTTCACTGGAGAGGCCGGGCTCGGCTTACTGCGGCTTGCATCATCTCCAGATCTACCAGAACACTTTCAGAGCTGGTTGGACTGGCTGAAGTGGGAAGAGAGTGTGTGAGAGACAGGCAGAGAGAGAGAGAGAGAGAGAGAGACAGGCAGAGAGAGAGAGAGAGAGAGAGAGAGAGAGAGAGAGAGAGAGACAGAGGTAAGAAAGTGTGAGAGTGATAGGCAGAGATATATGGTGCTGCAAAGAAGAGACAAAAAAGAGAGGAAGAGAGAGAATGAAAGAGGGAGTGGAGGAGAGAGAGATAGAGAGAGTGGAAGACAGAGAGAGAAAGACAAAATGGAAGAGAGAAAGAAAGACAGTGGAGGAAAGAGACAGACAGAGAGAGAGTGGAGAAAGTGACAGAGAGATAGAGAGAGTGACAGAGAGAGAGTGTAAGATAGAGATAGAGAGAAAGTGACAGAGAGAGCGATAGAGAGAAAGTGGAAGAGAGAGATAGAGAGTTGAAGAGAAGAGATAGAGTGGGAGAGAGAGTAAGAGAGATAGAGTGTAAGAGAAAGAGAGTGTAAGAGAGAGAGAGAGAGACAGAGAGTGTGTGTGTGTGTGTGTGTGTGTGTGTGTGTGTAAGAGAGAGGCGCAGGGCTGTGAGACGTGATTGGAGACATTTAGGGGATTTCCCGGCTGAGTGACACATCACCACAAAGGCATCTGACCCCATTAACAGCTTGAACCAGCGGGGCAAAGACACACACATACGCACACACACACACACACACACACACACACACACACACTTTACTTCTCCTTTCCTCCCTCACACACACTTACTCACTCCATTTCTCTCTCGCTCTCATAGTTCTCATAGTTAGACACAGGACGGTGTGTAGCAGGCCCCCCTCATAGTTAGACACAGGACGGTGTGTAGCAGGCCCCACTCATAGTTAATGTGTGGACACAGGACGGTGTGTAGCAGGCCCCATTCTCATAGTTAGACACAGGACGGTGTGTAGCAGGCCCCATTCTCATAGTTAGACACAGGACGGTGTGTAGCAGGCCCCACTCATAGTTAGACACAGGACGGTGTGTAGCAGGCCCCACTCTCATAGTTAGACACAGGACGGACGGTGTGTAGCAGGCCCCACTCTCATAGTTAGACACAGGACGGTGTGTAGCAGGCCCCACTCTCATAGTTAGACACAGGACGGTGTGTAGCAGGCCCCACTCTCATAGTTAGACACAGGACGGACGGTGTGTAGCAGGCCCCACTCTCATAGTTAGACACAGGACGGTGTGTAGCAGGCCCCACTCTCATAGTTAGACACAGGACGGACGGTGTGTAGCAGGCCCCCCTCATAGTTAGACACAGGACGGTGTGTAGCAGGCCCCACTCATAGTTAGACACAGGACGGTGTGTAGCAGGCCCCACTCATAGTTAGACACAGGACGGTGTGTAGCAGGCCCCACTCTCATAGTTAGACACAGGACGGTGTGTAGCAGGCCCCACTCATAGTTAGACACAGGACGGTGTGTAGCAGGCCCCACTCTCATAGTTAGACACAGGACGGTGTGTAGCAGGCTGCACTCTCATAGTTAGACACAGGACGGTGTGTAGCAGGCCCCACTCTCATAGTTAGACACAGGACGGTGTGTAGCAGGCCCCACTCATAGTTAGACACAGGACGGTGTGTAGCAGGCCCCACTCATAGTTAGACACAGGACGGTGTGTAGCAGGCCCCACTCTCATAGTTAGACACAGGACGGTGTGTAGCAGGCCCCACTCTCATAGTTAGACACAGGACGGTGTGTAGCAGGCCCCACTCATAGTTAGACACAGGACGGTGTGTAGCAGGCCCCACTCATAGTTAATGTGTGGACACAGGACGGTGTGTAGCAGGCTGCACTCTCATAGTTAGACACAGGACGGTGTATAGCAGGCCCCCCTCATAGTTAGACACAGGACGGTGTGTAGCAGGCCCCCCTCATAGTTAGACACAGGACGGTGTGTAGCAGGCCCCACTCTCATAGTTAGACACAGGACGGTGTGTAGCAGGCCCCACTCTCATAGTTAGACACAGGACGGTGTATAGCAGGCCCCCCTCATAGTTAGACACAGGACGGTGTGTAGCAGGCTGCACCATCATAGTTAATGTGTGGACACAGGACGGTGTGTAGCAGGCCCCCCTCATAGTTAGACACAGGACGGTGTGTAGCAGGCTGCACCGTCATGGTTAATGTTTGGCCAGCAGTATAATAGGCGTGATGATGTAACTCTGTGCTGCAGGCGTGCTAATGTTTGCTCACTGCGAGGCTCACGACGACACTCTTACTCCTTCTAACAGCGTCTCAGTGCACACATGCAACACACACACATGCACACAAAGCACACACACACACACATAATTTACAATTTACATTTCTATCCTTACGGGTACTCCCATTATAATACAACTAACGAATACTAAACTGTGCCCAGACCAAACCCATGTATAACCATAAACTGTCAGTAAAGCAATGTTTGACTCTGTTTTATCAGTAACAACAAAATAACCAAGAAAAACAAAACACTGATGGTACTCACACACACACACACACACACACACACACACACACATAGCACTCCACCCGTTGCTCCCTGGGGACACTAACAACCCAAATGCCTGAGGGGGGCTGAGGTGAGGTGGGCTGAGGTGTAGGGTGTGAGCTGTGTTCATCTTGCCTACCTTGTGAATTCCTGTGTTGTCCAGGTCCATTCTGGAGACCATCATCTGTTAGGGCAGAAAATAAAGAAATAAATCAGTCAGTAACTAAACCAGGTCAGAGTAGTAAAGCAGGCCAGACAGACACCTAGGGAAGACGTGAGCTCCAGCAGCACCTGACCAATCACAGCCTGAGCTCCAGCAGCACCTGACCAATCACAGCCTGAGCTCCAGCAGCACCTGACCAAATTACAGCCTGAGCTCCAGCAGCACCTGACCAATCACAGCCTGAGCTCCAGCAGCACCTGACCAATCACAGCCTGAGCTCCAGCAGCACCTGACCAATCACAGCCTGCCAGAGTCAGTTAGTCTCTCGCATCACCTCAGCACGGGACGTCGCCCTCCTTCGCAGGAGACAAAGGCACCAGACTCCAATGACGAGAGAGATTCAACTCAGATGACGAGTGCGTTTTTACTCCGATAATGAGCATGTTTTAACTGCGATGACGAGTGTGTTTTAACTCTGATAGAGAGTATAAAAAGAGTATATCACTTTAACTGATAAAGAGTATAAAAATATACATTAAGTGCAACAGACAACAAAAGCCACGTTGTGCTGCCGTCTTGAGACTACAGACCCGCACATGCCCACACTTACCCATCCTAAAACTACAGACCCGCACATGTACATGCCCACACATGACAGACACATACATGCAGGCTGCTTCTACAGACACATACATGCAGGCTGCTTCTACAGACACATACATGCAGGCTGCTTCTACAGACACATACATGCAGGCTGCTTCTACAGACACATACATGCAGGCTGCTTCTACAGACACATACATGCAGGCTGCTTCTACAGACACATACATGCAGGCTGCTTCTACAGACACATACATGCAGGCTGCTTCTACAGACACATACATGCAGGCTGCTTCTACAGACACATACATGCAGGCTGCTTCTACAGACACATACATGCAGGCTGCTTCTACAGACACATACATGCAGGCTGCTTCTACAGACACATACATGCAGGCTGCTTCTACAAACACATACATGCAGGCTGCTCCCACCTATTTTAAGACTACAGACCCCATACTGTACATGCAGGCTGTTTACTCATCTTAAGACTACAGACACATATGACTGCTGCTCTTACTCATCTCATCTTAAGGCTACAGACACATATGACTGCTGCTCCTACTCATCTTAAGGCTACAGACACATATGACTGCTGCTCCTACTCATCTTAAGGCTACAGACCCATATGACTGCTGCTCCTACTCATCTTAAGGCTACAGACACATATGACTGCTGCTCCTACTCATCTTAAGGCTACAGACCCATATGACTGCTGCTCCTACCCATCTTAAGGCTACAGACACATATGACTGCTGCTCCTACTCATCTTAAGGCTACAGACCCATATGACTGCTGCTCCTACCCATCTTAAGGCTACAGACACATATGACTGCTGCTCCTACTCATCTTAAGGCTACAGACCCATATGACTGCTGCTCTTACCCATCTCATCTTAAGACTACAGACACATATGACTGCTGCTCCTACCCATCTCATCTTAAGGCTACAGACCCATATGACTGCTGCTCCTACTCATCTTAAGGCTACAGACCCATATGACTGCTGCTCCTACTCATCTTAAGGCTACAGACCCATATGACTGCTGCTCTTACCAATCGTAAGGCTACAGACACATATGACTGCTGCTCCTACTCATCTTAAGGCTACAGACACATATGACTGCTGCTCCTACTCTTCTTAAGGCTACAGACCCATATGACTGCTGCTCTTACCAATCGTAAGGCTACAGACACATATGACTGCTGCTCCTACTCTTCTTAAGGCTACAGACACATATGACTGCTGCTCCTACTCTTCTTAAGACTACAGACACATATGACTGCTGCTCCTACTCTTCTTAAGGCTACAGACCCATATGACTGCTGCTCTTACTCTTCTTAAGGCTACAGACCCATATGACTGCTGCTCCTACTCTTCTTAAGGCTACAGACCCATATGACTGCTGCTCCTACTCATCTTAAGGCTACAGACACATATGACTGCTGCTCCTACTCATCTTAAGGCTACAGACCCATATGACTGCTGCTCCTACTCATCTTAAGGCTACAGACCCATATGACTGCTGCTCCTACTCATCTTAAGGCTACAGACACATATGACTGCTGCTCCTACTCATCTTAAGGCTACAGACACATATGACTGCTGCTCCTACTCATCTTAAGGCTACAGACCCATATGACTGCTGCTCCTACTCATCTTAAGGCTACAGACCCATATGACTGCTGCTCCTACTCATCTTAAGGCTACAGACACATATGACTGCTGCTCCTACTCTTCTTAAGGCTACAGACCCATATGACTGCTGCTCTTACCAATCGTAAGGCTACAGACACATACATGCCCGCACACTCACACACCATAACCCCATACATGAAGACCGCTCTTATATAGATACATGCATACATGCAGGCTGCTCTTACCCATGTTTATGGTCATCATCGGGAAGGAGCTCTGTTGATGTCGGGCACAGAGCCCGACTCTGCTGGCCTGGCAGTGTCCTCACCACCCTGTGACACACACACACACACACACACACACACACACACACACACACACACACACACACACACACACACACACACACACACACACACACACACACACACACACACACACACACACACACACACACACACACACATTTGATTATTTCATTTGGAATGACCAATACAATTAAAACAACACAGCATCCAAATATTCACAAAGAGCAGGTTGTGTCTCAAACAGCAATACAAAGACTGTGCTGGTAGGCAACCCCATGTACATATGTCAAGGATAAAGATGACACCACCTTAGACGGCCACCTTAGACGTAGACGGCCTATAATTGCTGATATGGAGCAATAGTTTGCTAATTGCTTGGAGGTCTTTTTAGTTAATCCAGCAATTTGCAGGCCTCTAGTGGAGAGTCTGTGGACATGCCCAAGGCTACTAGCTACACACACACACACACACACACACACACACACACACACACACACACACACACACAGACACACACACACAGCACACACACACACACACACACACACACACACACACACACACACACACACACACACACAGACACATACACACACACACACACACACACACACACACACACACACACACACACACACACATACCTTCAGACCATCGTTTGCATACACACACAAATACATACAAACACTACAGTAACCAGACAACACACACAGACAGCTAATCCACTGTGTTGGGATACTGATGTGGTGAAATCAGTCAGGTCTTGCATCACCAGTGCCAAGTTACAACACCGCCGCCTGATTTGCTAGCGTGAGGTTTGCAAGGCTGCTAGGCCCAGGAGGCCTGGATTAGGTCTCTGTGGGCTCTGCACACTGCACACACCTCGCAAAGCAAGCACTGCAGGTGATCAATCAGCTAATGTTCGTGCAGAACAGCCTACTGTATGTACTGTACACATCTTAAAGGAAGTAAGCTCATTTTCCAGCTCTTTTCCAGCTAATGGGTTGCCTATTCCCTTACCTATTCCCCTTCCAGCTAATGGGTTGACTTTTGCCCATTTTGAATCCATCCATCAATCTCTGGGTCTGGCAGCAGGATCTCCGCACTCTGCCATTAGCTGTTAGCTTAGCATAGACCACTGAATCAGATTAGACCAGGGATCACCAGTGTTGCTGTCGGATCCAGAGATCGTCTGACTCAATTACAAAATGCTAAAACTCAACTTTTAACTCTACGGGAGTTGGACAATGAGCTTATTTCTAAAAAAGTGGTGTTCCTTTAGGGTTTCTGTATCATATGATAGCATCTCATTAGTGGAGCTCTCCACAGCACCTGGCGGATTTCTCTGGACTACTGGACCATAACAAAGCCTGCCATGTGTATCTCTGACCTGTGCTCCTTTGCCAAACTGCTGAACACTTTGAGCTACATCCTTTGTATGAAATGTACTATACAAGCAAAGATTATTATTATTATTATTATTATATGGACTGTTTGCATAGATCCGTACCATAGATGCCCATCCCCCAAACTCTGTGATATAAATAGAACGCAGGAGAGTTGTAGTGGAGTTAAAAATAGAAGCAGAAGAGTTATAAAAACAGAAATAGTGAAAAGTGGGCTGTGGGCTGTAGGTGGTGTTGGGTAACAGAAGCAGGTTGAGTGAGTGGCGGTGCTCTGGTATTCCTGGAATGGGGGAACTGAGACCGACAGCCTGCGGTGGACGGGCAGCTCCAGTCTTTGAGTCGACTACAGAGGAAGGGTTGCGGGGGGTGAGAGAGAGTGTGTGTGTGTGTGTGTGTGTGTGTGTGAAAGTGTGTGCGTGTGTGTGTAGGCAGGTGTCTTTGCCCTTTGACATTGTTAGCCCACACAGAGAGGCATAAAAGCAGTACTGCTGCTGCACTGCTTTTAGTTCAGAGAAAATGACAGAGCTTTCCTATGCTGGTCTAGAAACAGTCATACACACACACACACACATTAACACACACAAACACACACACACACACACACACACACATACTCTCTGTCACCGCCAAAGTCAACCTGTTCTGTAAAGTGATTCTTCATTTTGACACATGAAAGCAACATCTAGACAATAAGAGCCACCTACCCGCCTGCCCCCCCCCTCCAGTCTGCAAATTAAAGACCCACAGCCTCCCACAACAGCACTGCAGAGACACACACACACTCTAGGAACCCAGCTCAACACAGAGCCAAACACACACTCAGGAACACACACACACACTTAGGAACACATACACACACTCAGGCACCCACACACACACTCAGGAACACACACACACACTCAGGAACACACACACACACTCAGGAACACACACACACACACTCAGGAACACACACACACACACACACTCAGGCACCCACACACACTCTCTAGGAACCCAGCTCACCACAGAGCCAAAGACACACTCAGGAACCCACACACACACACTCAGGAACACACACACACTCTGCAGGGACCCACACACACACTCAGGCACCCACACACACTCTGCAGGGACCCAGTTCACCACAGAGCCAAACACACACTCTCCAGGAAGACCTTGCCATACCTCATTAGTCAATCCCACACTCAATCACCAACCAAAGGTCACACACTTCTCCCAAATCACTTACCCTTTAATTAATTCATTCATTCATTCATTAATTCATTCATTCATTCATTCATTCACTCATTCACTCACTCACTCATTCATTCACTCACTCATTCATTCATTGATTCATTTATTTCATCTGACTCAAAAGGACCTGCCACCTCTTGTCAGAACATCATGCAGTATCAGGGTCTCACACACACACACACACACACACACACACACACAGTATCAGGATTTGTGAAATATTAACATGATGAGGTACAGACACACAGACTGTCACACAGACAGATAATAACCAAGCGCCACAGAGAGAGAGACAGACAGACATGCCCAGAGAGAGAGACAGACATGCCCAGAGAGAGAGAGAGAGAGAGAGAGACAGACATGCCCAGAGAGAGAGAGAGACAGACATGCCCAGAGAGAGAGAGAGAGAGAGAGACAGACATGCCCAGAGAGAGAGAGGGAGAGACAGACATGCCCAGAGAGAGAGAGGGAGAGACAGACATGCCCAGAGAGAGAGAGAGACAGACATGCCCAGAGAGAGAGAGGGAGAGACAGACATGCCCAGAGAGAGAGAGGGAGAGACAGACATGCCCAGAGAGACAGAGGGAGAGACAGACATGCCCAGAGAGAGAGAGGGAGAGAGAGACAGACATGCCCAGAGAGAGAGAGGGAGAGACAGACATGCCCAGAGAGAGAGAGGGAGAGACAGACATGCCCAGAGAGAGAGAGACAGACAGACATGCCCAGAGAGAAAGAGGGAGAGACAGACATGCCCAGAGAGAGAGAGGGAGAGAGAGACAGACATGCCCAGAGAGAGAGAGGGAGAGAGAGACATGCCCAGAGAGAGAGAGAGAGAGACAGACATGCCCAGAGAGAGAGAGGGAGAGACAGACATGCCCAGAGAGAGAGAGGGAGAGAGAGACAGACATGCCCAGAGAGAGAGAGGGAGAGACAGACATGCCCAGAGAGAGAGAGGGAGAGACAGACATGCCCAGAGAGAGAGAGGGAGAGACAGACATGCCCAGAGAGAGAGAGAGAGGGAGAGACAGACATGCCCAGAGAGAGAGAGGGAGGGAGAGACAGACATGCCCAGAGAGAGAGAGGGAGAGACAGACATGCCCAGAGAGAGAGAGGGAGACAGACATGCCCAGAGAGACAGAGAGAGGGAGAGACAGACATGCCCAGAGAGAGAGAGGGAGAGAGAGACAGACATGCCCAGAGAGAGAGAGGGAGAGACAGACATGCCCAGAGAGAGAGAGGAAGAGGTAAATAAGCGGCCGTGCCGAGCTGAGAGTCAGAGCAGTCTGGCCTTGTAAGAGAGAGAGGGAGAGAGAGAGAGAGAGAGAGAGAGAGAGAGAGAGAGGGAGAGAGAAAGTGCTTTCACACTGGCCAGTTTACTGGTAATTTCAGCCGAAATTAGTGGGTCGTCTGTTGCGTTCACAGTGCCGACATGGGGTGGCGTGTCCAAACAACACGTCAATTCGACCCACCTTGGACCCTACACTTTTTTGCGACATGGGGCGAGCGTGAACACGAGCCGAGGCGAGACGGGGCGCAGGGTGAGGTATGGTGACGTTTCACAACTGCCACCACCCACCGTCGGGACTTTTAAAATAGGAGAAACAGCTGAGCAGAACTACAAAAACATCAACAAGGAGTTCAGAGGCAAACTGCTAACTGTCTTTCGAAACATGCTGTTTATTTGGCCTAAATCATATATAACTCACCCAACGTGAGTTCGTAATTTGTTTTTAATTTAGATGCTGTACATATTTGTTGGTCAACAGCTTTATCATGTAGCCTAAATGTGCAAGGAATAATATCCCCCATTTCGGTGTTGTTTGGAAGTGCATGATTTTGAATAAAAAAAAATGCGGGTTCACTTCCTGTTACCCCGGTAGTCGTAGCGTCATTTTAAACTCGCGGGAAACATTTTTTTAGAAACACAAAACAATGATATGACAATGGAAACGGTAGGGTAAATGCTATGCCGAACATTCTATGTTAAATAAACAGCTTTTTTTTTAGAGACAAATCATTGTGTTGTGTGCATTTTAACCAGGAGAGTAAAATGTTTGAAAACTGTAGAGTGATGTTTGATGATGGCGCTACTGTTTTGTTAAGGAAACATATGTCCAGAGCGCATCCATCAATATATCTCCATATATTGTGAATATCCTGAAATATGTGACTGCAAATATCCCCACAAAGACCACTATCGCCCAGTGCATCTTCACCCTAAGTGTGGGCTTTTTCGACTTGGGCGAAAATGTGTGGATAGAGGAAATTATTTAATGATAGCGCTATAGTTCACCTGATGGTGCCGTGTACAAATAGCTACAGTAAATTGGCATCAAATGTATTCTTTGCAAATATTTGCAATCCCATGTAAGCATCTAGGTGCAGTACAGTACCATGTCATTTGCCCTTGAATGGTTGTGCAAAGAGCCAGCAACAACTTGGTTGTTTTAAAAAACTGAATGAAAACTTTGCAGACAGGTGTATTTACTACGATGCACTGGTCATTCACGTCATTGTACACGCCCAGCAAAATGCCTGGCGTAATGTTACAGTGCCACTGGGCTACGCCTTCTCAACCCACCTTTTCAGAAGAGGGTTCAAAAACACGCCGTGCATGCACACTGCCGTTCCGGGGTAAATTAGCGTGTTGTACCGTGTCGCCACCGCGTGTCGTGCAGTGTGAAAGCGCCTAGGGAGGGAGAGAGACAGAGAGAGAGAGAGAGAGAGAGAGAGAGAGATGCCCAGAGCAGTCTGGCCTTGTGAGAGAGAGAGGGAGAGAGAGAGAGAGAGAGAGAGAGAGAGACATGCCCAGAG
>CM050203.1:1205000-1242500 GCA_027475355.1 Coilia nasus
GGCCTGGACGACCAGTGTGCCATTAAGGAGACTCGAGGAGAGCCAGTGTGCTGCTGTGGGGCGTTGGGGCCACTAAGGAGACTCGAGGAGAGCCAGTGTGCTGCTGTGGGGCCAGTAAGGAGACTCGAGGAGAGCCAGTGTGCTGCTGTGGGGCGTTGGGGCCACTAAGGAGACTCGAGGAGAGCCAGTGTGCTGCTGTGGGGCCACTAAGGAGACTTGAGGAGAGCCAGTGTGCTGCTGTGGGGCCACTAAGGAGACTTGAGGAGAGCCAGTGTGCTGCTGTGGGGCCACTAAGGAGACTTGAGGAGAGCCAGTGTGCTGCTGTGGGGCCACTAAGGAGACTTGAGGAGGGCCAGTGTGCTGCTGTGGGGCCACTAAGGAGACTTGAGGAGAGCCAGTGTGCTGCTGTGGGGCGTTGGGGCCACTAAGGAGACTCGAGGAGGGCAATGGAAAAAAGTCAGTCTCCTCTCATGCCAACCTCTTTTGCGCTCTTGCGTCACTCTAACGAATCCTACACAACAAAGGCCAGGCAAGCTGTGGCACTGAGGGAGTACTGAGATGGGGGGTGGGGGGTGGGGGGGGTGGGGGGGGTAGTGAGATTGGGGGGGGGGGGGGCGGGGGAGTACTGATGACCTCATGCGGCCTGCTAGTTGGCCGCTAGCCTGTCACCTCAGCCGTGCAGGGGCGAGAAAGTGCAGTTGACTTTCACGAGGCTTGACAAACAGCATTTCACAACACACTCGTCACATCCCCAGAGCAGGAAGCACATAGCTGACAGACGATATAGGTGCCACGCCACACATATTATTTACACACGCACACACACACAAAACACACAAAACACACACACACAAACATACAAACACACATACACCCACACACACACAAACATACACACACACGCACGAAACACACACACACAAACACACATACACACACACACAAACATACACACACACACAAACATACACACACACATACACACACACAAAACACACACACACACAAAACACACACACACACACACATACATACATTCAAATCTATGCAGACTGAGGTACACCCTGGAGTACTCAGAGCTGAAGGCCAGACTATGGTGCCTGCAATGTCACTGAATATCAGACTAGGAGGATACAACCTATTATTACCTCAGGCGTACTGCACAGCTGTGGAGAGACATAATGCATAAGCTATTACATCTGAAGTTGTGAAGGTGCAAGGTCCTCTGAGGCTAAAGTTACCAGAAGTACAAGCCAAGCTCAGTTTTATCCATATACCGAAACATTACGATGCTGAAACTAGTTAAGGAGCTTTTCCAGGGAGACTCAAGCCACCCACAGCAATGACCTCACGCTGTCTGTTCCGGCCCAGGGACATGTGACATGTGACCAGGCCACCTCTGCTATGAGCTCACTGCCTGAGAAGTGTGTGGGTGCAGCTGTCACATACCGCCAACCACAGGTCTCTCCACGGCTAAAAATGGCCGACCTCCTCCTGCACCCGCCACACTCACTCAGGACACCTCACATTAATCAGAACCTCTGCTCTCAAACCACAGACTTCTGGGAAAGAAGTCCCCCCCCCCCCCCGCCGAATTGGAAGTGAAAGGTGAAACTGCGCACACTACTCACCCAAGTAGGTGCTAGACATGAGTGGTAGTTAGTGAAGTCCCCCACTCACTGCAAAGCCCGGAAAAGCACTATGTAAATGCAATTATGTATCGTTGTTTTGGCTGCTGGTGTTACACATGGATAGCAGTGTAACCCTACAGACACCATAAGCAGCTCTTTAATCAGTACTGCCCTCCTGGTCTGTATGCATGCTGCTGGTGTTACACATGGATAGCAGTGTAACCCTACAGACACCATAAGCAGCTCTTTAATCAGTACTGCCCTCCTGGTCTGTATGCATGCTGCTGGTGTTACACATGGATAGCAGTGTAACCCTACAGACAGCATAAGCAGCTCTTTAATCAGTACTGCCCTCCTGGGTCTGTATGCACGCCACACCTTCAGGTGCAACCAGTGTAGCAACTGTTACTAAGAAAACATACACCTTCAGGTGAACTCTCAGCCTTTGATTACGACACCCGCTGTGTGTAAACAATACACACACACACACACACACACACAAATCTCAGTGACAAGGCAATCAAACACACCTCCACTGTACACAGGCCATGCGTGTGCACAAATCAGAGACTAAGTTTGCAGCCGACCCTTCACCTGCTCTGAAACAGAGGGCCACAGCACTGCCATAACAGAATGACATGACAGTAACAGCACTGCCATAACAGAATGACATGACAGTAACAGCACTGCCATAACAGATTGACATGAAAGTAACAGCACTGCCATAACAGATTGACATGAAAGTAACAGCACTGCCATAACAGATTGACACGAGACAGAGTAACAGCACTGCCATAACAGAATGACATGACAGTAACAGCACTGCCATAACAGATTGACATGAAAGTAACAGCACTGCCATAACAGAAGGAGTAATGACACGACCACATCCATCACCACATTCTCTTACACTTTATTTTAAGAAAAGAACAAGAAGAAGGAGGATTTCTGCACCAGTGATCAGGTACCCTGAGGCAAGTGCACGCACACACACACACACACACACACACCCGCGCACACACACACACACACACGCGCACACACACTCAGACACACTCAGACACACACATGCACACACACACACAGCCACAATCAAAGGCACTGCCAGATTCTAAAAATAGCCCATGATGAAATCACACCAACTGAAGCCAACATCAATTATCTGTCTGCCAGCAGACAAGACATATTTCGACAGAGATAAATACTCTATCTCTCTCTCATTCCCTCTATAAACGACTCTGCTCTTGCAGCTGCTGTCAAATACTTTCGTTCTTCTTAAACAGAACGGACTTCCTGCTCGCAGGCAGCCATGGTGCAGTGAGTGCTGGACTGGTGTGAACTGGACAGTTTGTAGTACGCTCGACCACAGAGGACCTAACACTCGACCACAGAGGGCCTAACACACACTCGACCACAGAGGGCCTAACACTCAACCACAGAGAGCCTAACACTCGACCACAGAGGGCCTAACACACACTCGACCACAGAGGGCCTAACACTCGACCACAGGGGGCCTAACACACACTCGACCACAGAGGGCCTAACACACACTCGACCACAGAGGGCCTAACACTCGACCACAGAGAGCCTAACACTCGACCACAGAGGGCTTAACACACACTCGACCACAGAGAGCCTAACACTCGACCACAGAGGGCCTAACACTCGACCACAAAGGGCCTAACACACACTCGACCACAAAGGGCCTAAGACACACTCAACCACAGAGGGCCTAACCCTCGACCACAGAGGGCCTAACACACACTCGACCACAGAGGGCCTAAGACACTCGACCACAGAGGGCCTAACACTCGACCGCAGAGGGCCTAACACTCGACCACAAAGGGCCTAACACACACTCGACCACAGAGGGCCTAACACACACTCGACCACAGAGGGCCTAACACACACTCGACCACAGAGGGCCTAACACTCAACCACAGAGGGCCTAACACACACTCGACCACAGAGGGCCTAATACACACTTGACCACAGAGGGCCTACTGTAACACTTGACCACAGAGGGCCTAACACACACTCAACCACAGAGGGCCTAACACACACTCGACCACAAAGGGCTTAACACACACTCGACCACAGAGGGCCTAACACTCGACCACAGAGGGCATAACACTCGACCACAGAGGGCCTAACACACACTCGACCACAGAGGGCCTAACACACACTCGACCACAGAGGGCCTAACACTCGACCACAGAGGGCATAACACTCGACCACAGAGGGCATAACACTCGACCACAGAGGGCCTAACACACACTCGACCACAAAGGGCCTAACACACACTCGACCACAGAGAGCCTAACACACACTCGACCACAGAGGGCCTAACACTCGACCACAGAGGGCACGAGTGAGTCCTTCTGCTTGTCTGAGAGAGAAGCTGTGGTTCTGCTTGTCTGAGAGAGAAGCTGTGGTTCTGCTTGTCTGAGAGAGAAGCTGTGGTTCTGCTTGTCTGAGAGAGAAGCTGTGGTTCTGCTTGTCTGAGAGAAGCTGTGGTTCTTCTTGTCTGAGAGAAAAGCTGTGGTTCTGCTTGTCTGAGAGAGAAGCTGTGGACACATGCTGAGCAGTGTCACTGGGCAACGCTGCCACCAGATGCTGTTTGGGACATTTTTTTCTGCTAATGTTTCCTGCTAATGTTGGGCAATATTTCTGTGAAATGGAGGAAACTCAAACACAAACATGCAACTTGTGATGACATCATCACAACATTAGGTCGCTAGGCATGTTGCCTGGCAACACTGCTTAAAAAAGTTGCCCCGAAGATCACCCCTTTAAACAGTGGCTACATACACTGTATGCTCTACACATGATGCTAGTGTTAGTGCTAGATAAGGGACTTCATTATAAGGACACGTCCTCCCGCAGATGTTGATGCCTACATTATAAACAGTGTGTGCTACGACCCAGTTACAGTACAACACCGCTAACCCTGCAGAACACAGCATGAGTGAGTCCTTTTGACCTTTGTCCCTCTAAAGAGAGCGAGGCAGAGGAGGGAGAGAGACGGGGTGAGAGAGAAAAAGAGTGTGTGTGTGTGTGGTTGCTAGTTTACCCGCTGAAAAGAGTGTGTGTGTGGTTGCTAGTTTACCCGCTGAAAAGAGTGTGTGTGTGGTTGCTAGTTTACCCGCTGAAAAGAGTGTGTGTGTGTGGTTGCTAGTTTGCCGCTGAAAAGAGTGTGTGTGTGGTTGCTAGTTTACCCGCTGAAAAGAGTGTGTGTGTGGTTGCTAGTTTGCCGCTGAAAAGAGTGTGTGTGTGGTTGCTAGTTTGCCGCTGAAAAGAGTGTGTGTGTGGTTGCTAGTTTGCCGCTGAAAAGAGTGTGTGTGTGGTTGCTAGTTTGCCAAGGCTGTCTGCACAGCGCCAGACACAGCTGGCTCAAAGAGGATAACTGGCAGCGCCATGGCAACCGGCATCCAAACACGCCGGCTCAGTGCTCTGTGGTCATCCTGCGCACAGACCAGAGTGGCCAACAACAAAAACAGCAAAGGAAAAAAGCGTCCCTTTTCTCAGAATCCCGCTTCAAGTAGAATTATTCATAGCCTGGTCACCAACAGCTGAGAGCCAGTGGTGACCACTCAGCAGATCTGGATCTAAAAATACTGCACCTCAAAACAGGGCTTTCTCATTAAATACACTAACAGATCAAGAGGAATAATACAATGTGTGAAAAGGTTGCTTTTAGATTAAGATAAGCTTAAATAATCAGGCATGTATTATATGTATTATAGCTGTGCACGTGATGATCTTGATGGCTTCCGTGACCTTTGTTAAAATAAGAGTTAGCACCCGTGCGGTGTAAGTCCTCTGCAGACAGCATCCTTGGCTGTGTGTGTCCTCTACAGACAGCATCCTTAGCTGTGTGTCCTCTGCAGACAGCATCCTTGGCTGTGTGTGTCCTCTACAGACAGCATCCTTGGCTGTGTGTGTCCTCTGCTGACAGTATCCTTGGCTGAGCGTCTGTCCAAACACAGACAAGGCCAACGGGGCCCGTGAGGCCTTGAGCGGTGCCTGCAGCCACAGCGATAAACTTTGAGGTCAAACCATCTCAACTGATCTTGCACGACGTATAGTAATGAAACGAGAAAACACTTTTCCTTTCCGTCCCTTGTTGGCAGTCCATGCACACACTCTCTCTCTGTCTCTGTCTGTCTATCCCTTTCTCTCTCTCTCTCTCTCTCTCCCTCTCTGTCTCTCTTGTCTCGTCCTCTCTCTCTGTCTCCCTTAGTCTCTCTCTTTCTCTGACGTTATCGGCGTGTAGGCCCATCGGGCTTGTAGTGGTTACCGCACCTATCTTTTGGGTGTTTTCTGCCACTTTGACAGTTTGATATTCCCTCCTCCTACTGCCAAAGCCCTATTCCCCTACTCCCCTATTCCCATATTCCCCTATTCCTGTGTGGAGAGGTGCTGCCCTGCTCTTTCCTGCCCTGCCCATCCCTGCCCATCCCTGCTCTTCCCTGTTCTTTCCTGTCCTGCCCTGCCCTGCCCTGCCTGGCCTGCTCTTCCTTGCCTGGCCTCGCCCTACCCTGCCCCTCCCTGCGCTCGCTGTGGCGACCTGGATCTGTCTCGGCCGGTGCCGGGCTGGAGAGCGCACCTGTGCTTGCTTCATTAGCCCAGTGTCACCTGTGCTTGCTTCATTAGCCCAGTGTCACCTGGGTGAACACAGCCACTCACTCACTCAAGGTGAACACACCCACCCACCCACTCAAGCGCAACTACTGCCATGAGCGTCAGACGGTGAAGATTGCTATCAGCGTTGATCAGAGATAGCTGGGTTGTTGATAGCTGAGCAGAGTTGATCAGAGATACTGTAGCTGGGTAAAGTTCAGCGGGAGACTCACACAGCCATGGACAAAAACACAACGATGAAACGTGCCAAACATGGCTGTGTGTGGATGCTCTCAGGGCCAAACATGGCTGTGTGTGGACGGTCTCAGTGTCAAACATGGCTGTGTCAGTGTCAAACATGGCTGTGTGTGGATGCTCTCAGGGCCAAACATGGCTGTGTGTGGACGGTCTCAGTGTCAAACATGGCTGTGTGTGGACGCTGTCAGTGCCAAACATGGCTGTGTGTGGATGCTCTCAGTGCCAGACATGGCTGTGTGTGGACGCTGTCAGTGCCAGACATGGCTGTGTGTGGATGGTCTCAGGGAATGCACTGGAAAACTGACTGTCTGCCATACAACTGTCTGTCTGAATATTGACAGCTGTCATATTCAAGTGGAAAGACCAGGACAAGCAGAATGACAAGAAACAGCATAATCAATCCATGGTGCTGGCCAAGATGTGCTGACCAACACAGAATATGCATTACTATGTCATGGGATAGGCACAGTACAGCTATAACAAGTAAATTCTTTACCAGTTAAAAACATTAAAAACAGTACAACCTTGACACATATTGACTTCATTGTTTTTTTTGCCAGTGATAGTCCTGGAAATGCAGCCATGTCCCCTGGTTCCGACAAGCACATCTAATTTGCGGACCTTAAGTACAATGGAAGGGAGCCATTTCCTGCTGGCCAACAAAGGCAGTGTGCGGGCCAGGGACATGGGGTCTGCGGGACTGAAGTGAGAAAGAGTGCTATGGCCACTTGTGGATCCTCTAATAAGGTCAGTAAATCTTTTGCCTGTGATTTGTTCTTGTGTGGATGATGTGCGTTGTTCTTGTGCGGATGATGTGCGTTGTTCTTGTGTGGATGATGTGCGTCACAAGCATGGGTTTGCTTCCTGCCCCTTTCCATTACTCACTCTTAAACTTGGAACTGCATCCAATACACTATGGCTGCCTCTCTCTCTCTCTCTCACACACACACACACACAGCATCCAATACACTATGGCTGCCTCTCTCTCTCACACACACACACACACACACACACACACACACACACACAGCATCCAATACACTATGGCTGCCTCTCTCTCTCTCTCTCACACACACACACACACACACACACAGCATCCAATACACTATGGCTGCCTCTCTCTCTCTCACACACACACAGACACACACACAGCATCCAATACACTATGGTTGCCTCTCTCTTTCTCTCCCTCTCTCTCTCTCTCTCTCTCTCTCTCACACACACACACACACGCTAATTAAGATACAAATATAGTGTGCAATGTTAGTCTGCACATAACCCTTTGTTGGTCCTATTGGCTGGGCTGCTTTGGATATATTATGCGTTAGGTTTAAAGTTTCCCCCTATGTATTGTCCAAAACTATCCTCTAGCTGTCGTGACGACGGCACAGGGAATACAAACATCACATTCAAAATAAACACTGATCGGATGTCTGACAATGCAAACCCAGTTGCTGTATGTATGCGCACAGGAGCAGGCTGTAGATTAATATAGAAGTGTGATGAACGTCTTCTTCTTTTTCACGCTAACAGCCATTATGATTGTTGACAATAATGCATGAATAAAACTCACCTTGTTACCTGCGCGACTCCATCCTACCGTGAGCACTTTAACAAAATCTCGGCTGTCTGTCGAAAATTTCAAATCACAAAAGAAGATAGGGGAATAGAAAACTCCAATCGCCCTCCAAAATCAATGCTCAAAACGGGACAATCCGGAAACTGCACAGTTGGAACTGCTGGCGTGCGTAAAGGTAGATATGTCCACTAAAAGTCCGATCGCCACGACATGGATGTTTTAATATGCTATTTGTGGTCGTTAAAAATGAAATAGTCCAACCTTAACGAAAAACGCAGTCTGACTGATGCAGAACTATACAGACCACTCCCGCTGGAGAGAAAGTTTCTAGTCCTCGCTCGGCTGCGCTCGCACAGATCTGTGAGTTTTTCCAAGAGCATCGGTTCTGATGTCAGCAATAACGTGAGGTTGAGGAAATGATGACGCTGGAAGGTAGGCACCAGTCGCCTCCAACAACATAGATTTTGCTGCCCTCCAAAGGATGTCTTTAGAGCAGTTGTTTTGCATAGCGCGCAGAACATGCCAGTTAGGACACATGAGCACTGAGGAGTTTAGTATGCTAGAAGTGGCCTGCATTTCCAGATACAGAAGTGACAATGTATGCTTTTGAGTATGGGTTCCACCATATTTTTGTCTCAAATGTTTCAAATGAAATTGTTTTTGGTGACAATAGATTGTCTTTATGAGTAGACTTGTGGGCTAATAATATGACACAGTTTGCCAAAGAAAGGGAGCATTTGTTTTATTATACACAGGACTTCAAGCCTTCAACATTTTGTCAAACCGATTTGCCACTTCCAAACATCTCCATATCTTAAGTCTATTCATGCTTCTAAGGGACTTGGAATCCAGTGTGTGCAAACACACGTACGTGAATTATCTTCAGAAAAGGCTGGGGAAGGGAATATTTGCCGAAATCAATTTACTATCGGATTTTATTTAAACGCGGCACCATAAGGTATTTTGTCCCTCGCTGCTTGCTATTGTCCATAGAAAAAACGCGGAAGTGTAAAGTTCGATTGGATTGGGTTGAGTTTTTTACAAGACCACTAGAAGCAGTGATACCATCGATAGGTACCAATTCAAAAGAGCTGTATTTTGATTGTATTACTGGAGCACAATTTCTCGTTGTTCACAGTCATGGAAAGAGTGAAAGTTGTTTTGGGGCATCTTACCTCCAGTAGCGAGACCCGTGGCCAGTCAGTGCTTGGCATGTCACCGTGTGGAGCGTCTGTCGCTCATCCGGATGACATTGTTGTGGTTCATGGGTTGCGCACAGCAATAGGGAGAGCGAAACGAGGGTCATTTAAGGTAAAAAAAAAAGAAAATAAAACATGCCAATGTCTTATTAGTGCAGGTGTGTCATCCATTGTTCTGCAGAATTCTGCGTAGAGGATAAAGTTCAAGAAGTCTGCTATTTCCATAACACTACAACTCCATACAGCGTAATAGCTTAGGCATGTTTATTTAAAACATACTCTACAATTGTCAGTTAAATTCTTCTTCATAATTAGATGACTCGTAGACATTACAAGAACAATTATTAAATGCTGTGCTATTCCAGGATACAACTCCAGACGAGCTCCTTAGTGCTGTAATGACAGCGGTCTTAAAGGATGTTGGACTGTCTCCAGACAAACTAGGAGACATATGTGTAGGTGAGACAGCCACCACAAGCTGCCTACATGAGAAGAACGCTGCTTAATGATTAATTAAGGGTTGTATTTCATAGAGTGTAAACACAGTTCTAATTCTGTCTCCCCAGGAAACGTGTTGCAGCCAGGCGCAGGTGCACTGGTGGCGCGGATAGCCCAGTTCCTGAGGTGAGGTTGACAGATGACTGATTCTGAAGAATGGCATAGGTCTAATGTCTAAGGTCACCTGATGTTTGACGCCTCATTTCCTTTATAGTGGTATTCCCGAGACTGTGTCAGTCTACACTGTAAACAGACAATGCTCATCTGGACTTCAGGCCCTATTCAACATTGCCGGTAGGACTACGTTTCAAACTATGTAATCTGCACCAATACTAGCATTTGTATGTTCTAAAACATGTTCAAAAACTGGCAAAATTCTATTAACAGGCGGAATCAGAAATGGAGCCTACAGCCTGGGGCTTGCCTGTGGGTATGTATATCATCCACTCACCCACTCACCCTCCAGAGCATATGCCCACTCACCCACTCACCCTCCAGGGCATACAACCACTTACCCTTCAGAGCATACACCCACTCACCCTTCAGAGCATACACCCACTCACCCTTCAGAGCATACACCCACTCACCCACCAGGGCATACACCCACTCACCCTTCAGAGCATACACCCACTCACCCACCAGGGCATACGCCCACTCACCCTCCAGAGCATACACCCACTCACCCACCAGGGCATACGCCCACTCACCCTCCAGAGCATACACCCACTTACCCACTCACCCTCCAGGGCATACGCCCACTAACCCTCTCACCCTCCAAAGCATTCACCCACTCACCCACTTACTCTCTCAGCCTCCAGAGCATACACCCACTCACCCTCCAGGGCATTCACCCACTCACCCTCCAGAGCATTCACCCACTCACCCTCCAGGGCATTCACCCACTCACCCTCCAGAGCACACACCCACTCACCCACTCACCCTCCAGGGCATACACACACTCACCCTCCAGGGCATTCACCCACTCACCCTCCAGAGCATTCACCCACTCACCCTCCAGGGCATTCACCCACTCACCCTCCAGAGCACACACCCACTCACCCACTCACCCTCCAGAGCACACACCCACTCACCCACTCACCCTCCAGAGCACACACCCACTCACCCACTCACCCTCCAGGGCATACACCCACTCACCCTCCAGAGCATACACCCACTCACCCACTCACCCTCTCAGCCTCCAGAGCATTCACCCACTCACCCATTCACCCTCTCACCCTCTCACCCACTGGAGCATTCACCCACTCACCCTCCAGAGCACACACCCACTCACACCTTGCAGCATCCAGCAGCTGTGCATGTCTGAAATGTCGTGATCACAAAACTCCCAAACTGCTGTCGTTTTGGGAAGACGCTCTGTCGGAAATGTAGGCTATGGGGGTGACTGGGAGGGGCGTATTAATAATTACTGTCAGTGTTGTATATCATTTGTGTGGTCTGGTTTTTAAAGCCTCTGACCTCCAGTTTGACCTTGGTCTGTCCTTATTCTCCAGTTTGACCTTGGTCTGTCCTTATTCTCCAGTTTGACCTTGGTCTGTCCTTATTCTCCAGTTTGACCTTGGTCTGTCCTTATTCTCCAGTTTGACCTTGGTCTGTCCTTATTCTCCAGTTTGACCTTGGTCTGTCCTTCTGTGTCTCTGCTGCTCCTCAGCTTTAAGCTTGTTTGTCAAGTGCACTGCACATGGGGCGAAATAGAGAAGTGGTACAATCCACAAGTCATTTAGTAAAAATAACATTCATAGTAAATGTAATATATAGTGCCTTCTTAAAAATATGTGCATGTAACAAAGTTTATATCACTGGGAAAAAAGCCGACAAGTGTGAATTTTCCCTGAGTTTAGCAGTCTCCCTCTCTCTCTGTCTCACTATCTCTCTGTCTCTTTCTCTCTCTCCCTGTCTCCCTCTGAACAGCATGGAGAGCATGTCTCTGCGTTCTGTTGGTAACCCTGGAGACGTGAGTTCCAGGCTCATGGACAATGAGAAGGCTCGAGACTGCATCATTCCCATGGGGTGTGTGTCTTTGCCATGGTGGCTTGGAGCTGTGTGTGTGTGTGTGAGACTGCATCATTCCCATGGGATAGGGGTTAGCACTCATGTTTCATACGCTACTCTGACTGTAAAATCAATATTCTCTTCAGCATCTTTCTAGTGTGCAGACTAAAATGGTAAACCTTTTCAAATAGTGCATAACTCACATTTTTGGGGAAAAACTAAATCTTTCCAGGTAGATAATGTAACAAAGAGAATCAGTTCTGATAACATGTAACTACAATAATGTTATCCAAATATCACTGCCAAACATACCGTTCATGATGATTTATAAGTTTGTTGTCAAATGCAAGTCTGCTGCGGAATGTTTGCTGGAGAGTCCTGGAGGCAGCTGATTACTGTCGATGTGAATTTTACAGAATCACCTCGGAGAATGTGGCGGAGCGCTTTGGCATTACCAGAGAGCAACAGGATGCCTTCGCTTACAGCTCGCAGCAGAAGTAAGCCAGTCAGATCAGAGACCCCAATTAACACTTCAGTCAGGTGTACCCCTCAAACGTTTGCCCAATATTACACTCAGCAAAACTGAAATTGCTGCATGTCTGTTGTAATGATGTTTCCTGTAAAAAACAGACTAAAACGGAAACTGTAGTGTGCCTGCTGTAATCCTGTTGGGGAAAGTTACCCTGAGTGTGTGTGCTGTGTGTGTGTCTGCTGTAATCATGTTGGAAACTGTAGTGTGTGTGTGTGTGCTGTAATCATGTTCGGTGAAGTGACCCTGACTCTCCTGCTGTGCCAAAGAGCAGCGGTGGCTCAGAGGGAGGGCTTGTTTGATGCGGAGATCGTCGCCGTGACCACCAGGTTTGTGGACGACAGTGGAACGGAGCGCACCATCACCGTCACCAAGGACGATGGTGTCCGGCCGGGCACCACACTGGAGGGTCTGGCCAAACTCAGACCGGCCTTCAAACCAGATGGCAGCACCACTGCTGGTCAGTGTGTGTGTGTGTGTGTGCAAGTGCATGACTGCAACATTCTTAATTCATACATTTTTTTTAGTGACTGCATGCATAGTCAGTGTTTTTTGTGGTGGTACTAAGATATTGTGTTTTACTGTGGTGATACTGAGGTATTGTTGTGTTGGGGTATTTTTGTGTTTCTGTGGTGGTACTGAGGTATTGTTGTGTTTCTGTGGTGGTACTGAGGTATTGTTGTGTTTCTGTGGTGGTACTGAGGTATTGTTGTGTTTCTGTGGTACTGAGGTATTGTTGTCCGAGAGCCACAGATGATGCTCAGTGTCGCCCCCTGCAGGCAATGCCAGCCAGGTGAGTGACGGGGCGGCTGCAGTGCTGCTGGGGCGGCGCTCTGCAGTGGAGGCTCTGGGTCTGCCCGTGTTGGGGGTCCTGCGGGCCAGCGCTGTGGTGGGGGTACCCCCAGACGTGATGGGCGTCGGACCAGCCTACGCCATACCGGCTGCCCTGGAACAAGCAGGTGAGCGTAGCAGTCCGGCCCTTCTCTGATCAACAGAATATGATGGAGGACAGCTTTTAAAACAGCTTATTTTGCAGCACCATAAGCAGTAACAATAAGCAGACGACGCATCCTCGCTCTAAGTATGAAGAATGACTCCCTCACTGTCTGCATTTTAGATGCCAGCGGGAAACTAAATAGCTTTTTCTCACCTCTAGTCTTGCATTTTTACACGTTACAGCACATTTTCACATTAATGTGTTGTTGATGAATAAAACTTTGAACAGAATGTTATATCATTTTGTTCTGCTCCTTTCCCTAGGTGTGACAGTGGATGATATTGATGTGTACGAGATCAATGAAGCATTTGCCAGTCAGGTAAGATGCTGCTGCACTCAGAGAGTCCCAGCTGTGTGTGCCATCGGCACCATCACTTTATCAGCACTTTGCTCCACCAGTCTTAGATTCTAGACCCTCTTCCAGTCGCTTGGGGACTTCGATGATTTGGCTTGCTCTTCCTCCTGCTTCTTTCCAAAGTGGGATCCCAGGGAAGCCACACCCAATGCTTATGCCCCTCCCTCTCACTCCCACCACTGTCTGTCTCTGGCTGATTTTCATGTGTGTTCCACTGCTGTTGGGTAAACTACGCATTTGTCTTTCCATCATCACCAACCCAGTGAAGAGTGTACGCGTGTGCCCAATGTGTGTACGCGTGTGCCCAATGTGTGTACGCGTGTGCCCAATGTGTGTACGCGTGTGCAGTGTGTGTGTACGTGTGTGCCCAATGTGTGTACGCGTGTGCCCAATGTGTGTACGTGTGTGCAGTGTGTGTGTACGCGTGTGCCCAATGTGTGTACGCGTGTGCCCAATGTGTGTACGCGTGTGCGCGTGTCCCCAATGTGTGTACGCGTGTCCCCAATGTGTGTACGTGTGTGCCCAATGTGTGTACGCGTGTGCCCAATGTGTGTACGCGTGTGCGCTGTGTGTGTACGCGTGTGCCCAATGTGTGTACTGTGTGCCCAATGTGTGCAGGTGGTGTACTGTGTGTACGTGTGTGCCCACTGAGTGTGCTGTGTTTAGGTGGTGTACTGTGTGTACGCGTGTGTGTGCGGTGTGTGTACATGCGTGTGCTGTGTGTGCTGTGTTTAGGCGGTGTACTGTGTGGAGAAGCTGGGCATCCCCCCGGAGAAGGTGAACCCCAACGGAGGGGCCATCGCCCTGGGACACCCTCTGGGCTGCACGGGCGCCCGCCAGGTGGTCACTCTGCTCAACGAGCTCAAGCGCAGGGGCCGCAGGTGAGCACGTGTCCCGCCTGTCCCCTCCTCCACCGCGTGTCACTGTCCCCTGCTTCCTGTCCCCTGCTTCCTGTCCCCTGAGTGTGTCACTGCTCTCTGTCCCCTGAGTGTGTCACTGCTCCCTGTCCCCTGAGTGTGTCACTGCTCCCTGTCCCCTGAGTGTGTTAGCCCACTGCTTCCTGTCCTAAGTGTGTTAGCCCACTGCTTCCTGTCCCGAGTGTGTCACTGCTCCCTGTCCCCTACTCTCTGTCCCCTGAGTGTGTTAGCCCACTGCTTCCTGTGTTAGTGATCTCTGCCCAGGGTGTTACTGAAGGGACATCCTCAAACGCAGAGGTCTGATGTGACCGTATCATATCCCCAAAACAGCCCTTCCTGCAGGGTTGGTGTGTTCCCAGGGTGGTGCAGACAAGCCAAAGAGAACCATAGTCTTGTAGAATGCACATTTTTTGTTACATTGGTCATTAAAATAAATATACGTGTACAATTACTGCTGTTAGATAATGACTGTAGTCAATAAAAACTTTACTTTAGCATTTGATAGTAATGGTGTTAAGGTTGGTGCATTAGCGATGTGGTGTGACTGGGCCTTACCTGTGCTGTTTCAGGGGCTATGGTGTGGTGTGACTGGGCCTTACCTGTGCTGTTTCAGGGGCTATGGTGTGGTGTGACTGGGCCTTACCTGTGCTGTTTCAGGGGCTATGGTGTGGTGTGACTGGGCCTTACCTGTGCTGTTTCAGGGGCTATGGTGTGGTGTGACTGGGCCTTACCTGTGCTGTTTCAGGGGCTATGGTGTGGTGTGACTGGGCCTTACCTGTGCTGTTTCAGGGGCTATGGTGTGGTGTGACTGGGCCTTACCTGTGCTGTTTCAGGGGCTATGGTGTGGTGTGACTGGGCCTTACCTGTGCTGTTTCAGGGGCTATGGTGTGGTGTGACTGGGCCTTACCTGTGCTGTTTCAGGGGCTATGGTGTGGTGTGACTGGGCCTTACCTGTGCTGTTTCAGGGGCTATGGTGTGGTGTGACTGGGCCTTACCTGTGCTGTTTTAGGGGCTATGGTGTGGTGTGACTGGGCCTTACCTGTGCTGTTTTAGGGGCTATGGTGTGGTGTGACTGGGCCTTACCTGTGCTGTTTCAGGGGCTATGGTGTGGTGTGACTGGGCCTTACCTGTGCTGTTTCAGGGGCTATGGTGTGGTGTGACTGGGCCTTACCTGTGCTGTTTCAGGGGCTATGGTGTGGTGTGACTGGGCCTTACCTGTGCTGTTTCAGGGGCTATGGTGTGGTGTGACTGGGCCTTACCTGTGCTGTTTCAGGGGCTATTGTGTGGTGTGACTGGGCCTTACCTGTGCTGTTTCAGGGGCTATGGTGTGGTGTGACTGGGCCTTACCTGTGCTGTTTTATGGGGTGTGGTGTGACTGGGCCTTACCTGTGCTGTTTCAGGGGCTATGGTGTGGTGTGACTGGGCCTTACCTGTGCTGTTTTATGGGGTGTGTTGTGACTGGGCCTTACCTGTGCTGTTTCAGGGGCTATGGTGTGGTGTGACTGGGCCTTACCTGTGCTGTTTCAGGGGCTATGGTGTGGTGTGACTGGGCCTTACCTGTGCTGTTTCAGGGGCTATGGTGTGGTGTGATTGGGCCTTACCTGTGCTGTTTCAGGGGCTATGGTGTGGTGTGACTGGGCCTTACCTGTGCTGTTTTATGGGGTGTGGTGTGACTGGGCCTTACCTGTGCTGTTTCAGGGGCTATGGTGTGGTGTCCATGTGCATCGGTACAGGTATGGGGGCAGCAGCGGTCTTCGAGTACCCAGGACTGTGATGAGTGGAGCACCCAGGGCCGTGATGATTCAAGTACCCCGTGATGACTATCGCCCCACGAGCTGCTCCTCCTCAACGGAAAGACTGAAGTTTTACCGTTTCCTACCGCACACACCTACCAACACACCTACCGCACACACCTACTAACTCCTAACACTAGCATAGATTTTCAGTGTTGCTACAGAGCTACATTCTCCAGGCAATGTCCAGTATATTTGACATGATGTGGATCACCTGTAATACTGAACAGAGAGCTGTGCTCGATTCTGTGAAATGCATTTAGGAGATAACGTAAAACCCTCAGAGAAGTCTAGTGAATGCACTGGAATGCAGCCTTCACCTCGAGTGCCTTCACCTTTGTGTCATTAATATCAGACACGTACGCCGCTAAACTGCACAAATAAGTCTTATTAGACATGCTCACAGATTCACAGATGATTTATGACTTCAGGTCTGTAGGGGGAGTCTGAAGTGTTATGGGAAGTGATTTTTGTGTCCTTTGTTTGCTTTGGCTGCGAGCGTCTTTGCGAGAGTCCAGATGGAAAGGGGTTGAGATCTGTGCATTAGTAGCCTTGCAGCAAAGCTGCCTTTCAGGAAGAGAAGACAAACATGAAAGGCAGAAAGATCTTTGTAGCAGCTGCTGTCTGTTTATTACTCAACCCCAAGAACAGTTACAGGGGTTCAGTTATCTAAATGTACTTATGCTAGACTATGTTTGTTAGTGTAAATAAAGCACTGCTGCTTATATTGATAATTAAACAATCATCTGTTTTGATGTTGTTTTCTCTCTTCAATAAAAAATCACAAATGTCATTAAAATCTGTGTGTCAACATTATTTGACAGAAAGTGTAAATGTATGTGTGAAGACAGAAGTAAAACTAGAAGGCACATCCTCGACTATTGATCAATGCGTATGAGAAATGGCCAATGAAGAATGTCAAACCAGTTCTATTTTTGCTGCTTTATGCATTTTGACTGCAGAATAAATCGATACAATCTGTGTGTGTGTGTGTGTGTCTGCCAGTGTGGCCCGGAGCTGTGTGTGTGTGTATGTCTATGTCTGTGTGTGTCTTTGCCAGTGTGGCCCAAAGCTGTGTGTGTGCTACTTCATGTGTCTCTGGTCGAGAGAGCCTCGTCCCTGCAGCTGTGTGTGTGTGTGTGTGTGTGCATGTGTGTGCGCGTGCGTGCGTGTGTGCTACTTCATGTGTCTCTGGTCGAGAGAGCCTCGTCCCTGCAGCTGCACAGAGAGCGGCGCCTCCCCCAGCTGCCCTCTCACCATCACCGTGGCGATGTACTGCTCCGGGTTGCTGTGGGAGACCAGGCCAGTTAGCGCTCTCACTCACAAGTGCACACATGCTGCGCTTCCTAAAAATAAGCATTCCCAATCAAGCATTCCCAATGAAACATTCCCAATCAAGCATTCCCAATCAAGCATTCCCAATGAAGCATTCCCAGTCAAGCATTCCCAATCAAGCATTCCCAATTAAACATTCCCTCATAGCCTCAGCCTCTCCCAAACATATTCAGGCAGGTATTTATATAGCACATGTATGTAAATGCAAATAGGTTGACCAAAGGTGCTCTGAAAAAACATCTAAAAGAATCTAAAGACATCAAAAGACATTAATCCAGAGAATTACTGCAGTAAATGAGGAGGGCAAACATTTAATGATGCCTCAAAGAAGTCTAATGAATGCATTGGAATGCAGCCTTCACTTTTGAGTCATTAATATCAAAGACATACACCACTGCACATTAACTGCACATTAGATATGCTCACAGATTCACACTGTGATGCTACCAGTTCAGGAGCAGTGCAGCATGTGGAGAGCAGCAGAGCAGCAGTGGGTTGCAGCAGTAGATAGCGAATGCCAGGGCAGAGGCGAGGGTGGGGTGGGGTGGGGGTGGGGGGTACCTGGGAGAGAAAGGCAGGGTGGAGGGGTGGAGGGGGGTGTACCTGGGACAGAAGCTGAGCTGCAGAGTCTGGTGGTTCTTCTCTGGCCGCAGCACTCCGCAGTCTGGGCTCACTCGGAACACGCTGCACCCGCCATCCGTTTCTATGGTAACAGAGTCCACTCATCACCTAACAATAACAGCCCACTCATCACCTAACAATCTGTTTCTGCGGTAACAGAGCCCACTCATCACCTACCAATCTGTCTCTGCGGTAACAGAGTCCACTCATCACCTAACAGCCCCATTGCTTTGCAATGACATTGAGAGAGCTCCAGTGAAAAATGCAGTAAAAGTATCTTTCATTGTGATGTTCCCAATTCTGATGTAAGTCAACACTCATGTCAGCTGTTTGGTGAGTTAGTAGTGGGCACTAAGTGCCTGCAGTGCAGTTACAGCCGTATCTGTCTGTAGAGCAGCGCTTCTCCCATACTGCAGGTTTGTGGGATGAAAGTGTGCTGTCCTTGCCAAAACTCAGTTTCCCATGATGCCATGCCCACCTATGGCGGCGCTCCAGTAGCTGCAGGAGGCTCCTCTGGCGCTGAGCGTTAGCTCCCGCACCTGGCTCTGGCCCACGTAGCACGTGCCGAAGTCCACCGCGCCGCTCGACAGCTGCAGGGACGCCACGCACAGCCAGGCCACCAGCGGCACCGTCTGCAGCGGGGACAGATTTATACTTTACATTTGTCAGCACTTTTTCATTTTTATTTAGTTTTCAGTTCATATGTTAGTGTCAGTTTAGTTTTAGTTAGTCTAACAAGTGCATTCATAGTTGTAGTTTCTATTCTGAGAACTGGCTTTCAGTCTTAGTTTTTGTAGGTGTTAGGACAGCTGTGATTTTTTGCCATGCTTTACCATTCAAATAAGAAATACCACCAGCACAGAATGCATGTTATTCACATAAACCGTTCCAATGCTTGCACAAAGGCGACTAAATGTTCATGTTGCTTAGCCAAGATAAGCATGAATGAGAATAACTGATGCGAATGAGTTAAAAGTTAACCCAGCTCTTGAAGTTCAGGTAGTTATTGCAAGCACTAGAATATGTATCAACTAGAGAACGTAATTCCAGGGAATACACACTGCATGAAAACTGTAACTGTTGTAACTGTGGACACGGTTGCTAGGATGTTGCTGGGGTATCCATGGCTACTATCACAAATGAAGTGGTTGCTATGTTGGTTGCTATGATACAGATAGTGGATGACAACTGACAGTTTGAATGGCTGAATAATTAAACAGTTGAGTAGTTTCAATAGTTAAACTATTAAATAGTGAATTATTGTAGTAAGTACGTTTATTTTGTTAGATTATTTTATTTTGCATATGTTATGCATATGTTTGATGTTTCATACATGGATGATGTACAATCTGTATCTTCTAAGAAACTGGTCTCTAACCTCTAGAATGTCTGGAAAGCTTGAGATGTGTTGGTAAGTATAGTGTACTATGTATCACCTGCTTTGGATACAAGCGTCTGCTAAACTACGTGAGTGTGATGTTTATTTAGTTAATGACAGTGGCCCTGACAGCTATACGCCATATTGCAGAGACCTTGCCTTCAGCTATGACAAGTTTTGGCCTAGTTGTAAAATAAGTCAGTGTAAATGTACAATCCATTTAGGACTTCCATCTGTTGTGCCTTCTGCCATGTCAGTACTTTGTAAAAAAAAAAAAAAAAACTAAATACAAAGTATACCACAACGAAACCGAACACAAGAGGTGTGCATTTGTGCAGTGGGCAGTGGTACAGCAGGGTGAAGGAGGAGCGTGTCAGTGTGTGCATTTGTGCAGTGGGCAGTGGTACAGCATGCACGGGGTGAAAGGCAAAGCCGTGAGTATGTGCAGTGGGCAGTGGTGCAGTGGTGCAGTGGACAGTGGTGCATTGAGCAGTGGTGCATTGAGCAGTGGTGCAATGGTGCAGTGGGCAGTGGGCAGTGGTGCAGTGAGCAGTGGTGCAGTGGGCAGTGTGCAGTGGGCAGTGGTGCAGTGGTAGAGTGGGCAGTGGTGCAGTGGGCAGTGGTGCAGTGGGCAGTGAGCAGTGATGCAGTGGGCAGTGGTGCAGTGGGCAGTGAGCAGTGGTGCAGTGGGCAGTGGTGCAGTGGGCAGTGGTGCAGTGGTGCAGTGGGCAGTGGTGCATTGAGCAGTGGTGCAGTGGGCAGTGGTGCATTGAGCAGTGGTGCAGTGGTGCAGTAGGCAGTGGGCAGTGGGCAGTGGTACAGCATGCACGGGGTGAAAGGCAAAGCCGTGAGTGTGGGCAGTGGTGCATTGAGCAGTGGTGCAGTGGTAGAGTGGGCAGTGGTGCAGTGGTGCAGTGGTGCAGTGGGCAGTGGTGCAGTGGTGCAGTGGGCAGTGGTGCAGTGGTGCAGTGGTGCAGTGGGCAGTGGTGCAGTGGTGCAGTGGGCAGTGGTGCAGTGGTGCAGTGGTGCAGTGGGGCAGTGGGCAGTGGTGCAGCATGCGCCGGGTGAAAGAGTAAGGCCTCAGACCTGCAGGCTGCTGTTGCTGTACTCCACCGTCAGGTTCTGCATGAACTGAAGCTTGGTCGCCCCCGAGTCGCCCCGCTGCACACACACAGAGGGCGGGAGCTCCTGGCTCCGCCTACCCACATAGGCCAGGAGAGACGGCGAGCTGTGAAACGCCAGCGTCACCTGCCAATCAAATACACTGTTACAATCCTCCAGAAAACTTAAAAAAGGGAGAAGAGGAGAGGAGAATAGAGGAGAGGAGAGAAGAGGAGAGGAAAGGGGAGTTTAATGGCCTGTGATGAGAGGAGAGGAGAGGAGAGGAGAAGAGGGGAGAGGAGGAGAGGAGAGGAGAGGAGGGGAGAGGAGGAGAGGAGAGGAGAGAGGAAAGGAGGGGAGGAGAGGAGAGAAGAGGGGAGAGGAGGAGAGGAGAGGAGAGAGGAGGGGAGGGGAGGAGAGGAGGAGGGGAGAGGAGGAGAGGAGAGGAGAGGAGGAGAGGAGAGGAGAGGTGGAGAGTAGAGGAGGAGGGGAGAAGAGAGAGGAGGGGAGGAGAGGAGAGAGGAGGGGAGGGGAGGAGAGGAGAGGAGAGAGGAGGGGAGGGGAGGAGAGAAGGAGGGGAGAGGAGGGGAGGGGAGGAGAGGAGAGGAGAGGAGGGGAGAGGAGAGGGGAGGGGAGGGGAAGAGAGGAGAGGAGAGAGGAGGGGAGGGGAGGAGAGAAGAGGAGAGGAGAGAGGAGGGGAGGGGAGAGGAGAATTCCAAGGCCTCTGTAGCCTCCACACCTGCATGCTGGTCTGAGGCCGTAGCAGCAGAGGCCGGCTCCCTGCTGAGCTGTGTGCGCGTCCGAGGAGGTGCGTGGTGGAGGCCCGGCCCGGGGGCAGAGGCTGGGGGACCTGAGGCTGGGGGGGCAGAGGCTGGGGGGGCAGAAGCTGGGGGGGCAGAGGCTGGGGGGGCAGAGGCTGGGGGGGCAGAAGCTGGGGTTGCAGAGGAGGCTGGGGGCGCAGAGGCTGGGGGGGCAGGCCATGTGGGCGGAGCACAGAGAAGGGGGGCTGGGTGCTCAGGCGGAAGGCCAGCGTCATCTCCGTGTCGTTCCTCAGCCGCAGGGAGCGCACCACTGTCACCTCCTGCCTTACCGCCACCACCTGCAGAGGAAGGGGACAGATAACAGCAGAACTGGCAAAGCAGTATGTATAGTATTGATACACACAGTCTTTGGAGTCACTGGACCAAACATTTCACTGCATATTGTACTATTATAAGTATAATTTGACGAATAAATTTTAAGCGTAGTTCTACAGGGAAGACTCAGTATAGTTCAGCTCTGTTACTTTAACCTCCTTGGGTATAGATCAGCTCTGTTACTTTAACCTCTTTGGGTATAGATCAGCTCTGTTACTTTAACCTTTTTGGATATAGATCAACTCTGTTACTTTAACCTCCTTGTGTATAGATCAGCTCTGTTACTTCAACCTCTTTGGGTATAGATCAGCTCTGTTACTTCCTCTTTGGGTATAGATCAGCTCTGTTACTTTAACCTCTTTGGGTATAGATCAGCTCTGTTACTTCCTCTTTGGGTATAGATCAGCTCTGTTACTTTAACCTCCTTGGGTATAGATCAGCTCTGTTACTTTAACCTCTTTGGGTATAGATCAGCTCTGTTACTTCCTCTTTGTGTATAGATCAGCTCTGTTACTTTAACCTCTTTGGGTATAGATCAGCTCTGTTACTTACTCTTTGATGGAATTCTGAGCCAACAGGAAGCTAACCTGTGCTACAAGTGGCCATGCCTAATGCTTCTCTCTGCTACCGACAGTATGCCGACCATTCATCATATAACAAAACTCTACTATTCTCAATCTTAGAGAGTTTGAGAGTTTGAGGGAGTCTTTCTCCCTCTCTTGTATCCCTGCAACCAAAACAGTAACTGGCCATTTGCAAAAGAATTTTGTTTTTTATATGAAAGCACTAGTCTCACGTTCTAGTCAGACTGAGACTAAGCGTCTATGTTCTAGTCAGACTGAGGCTAAGCCTCTATGTTCTAGTCAGTCATGTTAATGTCAGCGCTCCTGGGGTGAATAGATGGTAGTAGTCCGGAAACATCTATTTGGTATTCGTGACGCTCGGCCAATGTTCCTCTGACTACAGTGGTGGAGCAACGTGCTGACAACATGAAGACCACAGAGGTCGATACGCCAGGGCAAACATACTGATGAAAATGCATAACTGTTACGCTACTGTAAATCTCTCAAGGGGAGCGCGTCTTCTACATTATTAAATGCCTCAATGTGGTGTATCATGGGACACGTAACTGCATCTATCAGTGTAGTTTATCACGGGACATATAACTGCATCTATCAGTGTAGTTTATCACGGGACATATAACTGCATCTATCAGTGTAGTTTATCATGGAACATATAACTGCATCCATTAGTGTAGTGTATCACACTAAAACACACTCGCTAACCCCAGGCAACGACACAAGGCTGGGAGAGAGGTGAGTTTCTCATTAGCTGACTGCAGTGGCTGCTAACTGATCTGCTAGGCAATACCAAGAGCATCTTTATGCCAGGCCCATCGCACTGAGCAGCTTCCCTTCTGCAGGGGGCTTCCTCAAAGGGCATCATATCTCTTCCCATCTCGCCAGATCTGTGCTGACATTAATCTGCAGTGATGTGCCCTTCTGATTGGTCAGATAGAGGCGCAGGCACGAAGGCGGCACACAGAAAGAGGGTTTTTCTTTTGAGGTGTTTTTTTACTCTGACGCACCGTGTCGTTGGGCTCCTCTTGGATCAGATCACTCGCCACTGCCTGGAACTCTAAAGCATCCCCCTCCTCATCCATCTGCACAGAGAGACTACACGCACACACACACACACACACACACACACACACAAGCATTCAAGTATGCGTGCGTGCACACACACAAATAGAAACACACACACACTTCCATGTAAGTATGCACCCACACAGACAAATGAATACAACCACACACATGAAACCAGGAACCACGCAAATACACACCCACACCCACACCCACACACACACACACACACACACACACACACACACAGGGGAAGAGATCCAAATTCCGTGTCAGAATCCATTCAAGTAATACAGTTATGCATGAAAGACAAGACTGCTAAATTGAAAAAATACACACACACACAAAAAATATATGCACTGTTGGGAATACCATCACAAAGACAAGTCTTGCTCTCAACATCAATTCCGAACTCCCAATTTGTCCCATGTCCACACTGCCAATTTAACACTAGCAGAACAAAGGCTGGAAACACAGGGCCGATATCTGCACGTGTGGATAGCAGGATCCTAAATGAGGTCGAGATATACTCAAGCCTCTCTCCAGAGTTACTGTAGCATCCTAAATGAGGTCGAGATATACTCAAGCCTCTCTCCAAAGTTACTGTTGCATCCTAAATGAGGTCGAGATATACTCAAGCCTCTCTCCAGAGTTACTGTAGCATCCTAAATGAGGTCGAGATATACTCAAGCCTCTCTCCAAAGTTACTGTAGCATCCTAAATGAGGTCGAGATATACTCAAGCCTCTCTCCAGAGTTACTGTAGCATCCTAAATGAGGTCGAGATATACTCAAGCCTCTCTCCAGAGTTACTGTAGCATCCTAAATGAGGTCGAGATATACTCAAGCCTCTCTCCAGAGTTACTGTAGCATCCTAAATGAGGTCGAGATATACTCAAGCCTCTCTCCAGAGTTACTGTAGCATCCTAAATGAGGTCGAGATATACTCAAGCCTCTCTCCAGAGTTACTGTAGCATCCTAAATGAGGTCGAGATATACTCAAGCCTCTCTCCAGAGTTACTGTAGCATCCTAAATGAGGTCGAGATATACTCAAGCCTCTCTCCAGAGTTACTGTAGCATCCTAAATGAGGTCGAGATATACTCAAGCCTCTCTCCAGAGTTACTGTAGCATCCTAAATGAGGTCGAGATATACTCAAGCCTCTCTCCAGAGTTACTGTAGCATCCTAAATGAGGTCGAGATATACTCAAGCCTCTCTCCAGAGTTACTGTAGCATCCTAAATGAGGTCAAGATATACTCAAGCCTCTCTCCAGAGTTACTGTAGCATCCTAAATGAGGTCGAGATATACTCAAGCCTCTCTCCAGAGTTACTGTAGCTACTGCAGTTCTACATGTTTCATTAGTTTTTTTTTAGTATTTAGTTTTTCAATTTGTTCATTTCAGTTTAGTTTCAGTTGTTCAGAACACACTATGTAGCTCTGCCATTACTGTAGTCAGTGGTCCTGCAATGTGAGCTCTCCTCTGGCTGTGTGGGCCAAGTTTAGTTTAAGTCGTATGTTTTTGAAATGCTTACAAATGTGATAAATACAGTGATGCAAATGTAATTAATACAGTGTTGAAATGTACTAGTGTTGAAATGTACTAGTGTTGAAATGTAATAGTGTTGAAATGTAATAAATAGTGCTACAAGGTAATAAATAGTGTTGAAATGTAATAGAGTTCAAATGTAAGTGTTGAAATGTAATAGTGCTGTAATGTAATAAATAGTGTTGATAATGTAATAGTGTTGAAATGTAATAAATAGTGTTGAAATGTAATAAAAAATGTTGCTAATGTAATAGTGTTGAAATGTAATAGTGTTGACGTAATAAATAGTGTTGAAATGTAATAAATAGTGTTGATAATGTAATAGTGTTGAAATGTAATAAATAGTGTTTATAATGTAATAGTTTTAAAATGTAATAAATAGTGTTGTCACAAACACGTCTCTGACATGGCGGGCTGTACGGCGGCGTGCAGCTCCAGGCTCAGCGGCGGCACCTCGTGTCCCTGCGGCCGCCACACCTTCCCCGGGACGCCTGCCGCCACCTGCGCCAAGCAACGGAGGACAGGCATAAACATTAGCACCTCATTAGCGCACAGCAGGCGCTAACAGCAAGGGCATCGCTCCCGCAGGGGCATGCAGAAGGCTCATCGCTGCCCCAGGGGCACACAGTCAGGCTCCGCTACAGTCAGTGTGACTGGGTTCTGCTGTAATGGCTTTGGAGCTTACGTACTCTCTCTGTATTGGTACACAAGCTCATTTAGACTCATTTAGACTCATTTAGACTCATTTAGAATGATTTCAGCTGGAATCGCTGGAAAAAACAAATCACTACTCCGGAGGTTAAACTTTTCCTGAAGCAGGAATTCCCATAAGTACATTCCTCAAGCCACAGGTATGGGGGGACGTGAGAGACGTGACAGCTACCAACAGCAGCAGATGGTGTGTGTGTGTGTGTGTGTTTGTGTGTGCGTGTATGTGTGTGTGTGTGTGTGTGTGTGTGTGTGTGTGTGGGTGTATGTGTGCGTGTGTATATGTGTGTGTGTGTGTGGATGTGTGTGTGAGTGTGTGTGTGTGAGTGTGTGTGTGTGTGTGTGTGTATGTGGGTCCTACCCTGGAATCCAGAGTCATGAAGCCGAGAGCGAAGCCGCCACACCTGGCATCAGTGGGTGGCCCTGACAGAGTCAGAGGGGTGAAGGACACATGCATGGTGCTGCTGCCCCCTGCTGGCACTACCTGGAATAACACAGTGGCTGAGTAACTCACCATTCATTTCCCATGGATATGACTGCATGTGTTCTATGTTCATAGATAACATTACATGGGGTAATGCAGTGTGGGTAATCAGAGAGGTTGCTGACTAGTTGTGAGTACATACTATCTGCTGTGGAGTGGTGCAGTATGGGTAATCGGAGAGGTTGGTGACTAGTTGGGAGTACATACTATCTGCTGTGGAGTGGTGCAGTATGGGTAATCGGAGAGGTTGCTGACTAGTTGTGAGTACATACTATCTGCTGTGGAGTGGTGCAGTATGGGTAATCGGAGAGATTGGTGACTAGTTGGGAGTACATACTATCTGCTGTGGAGTGGTGCAGTATGGGTAATCGGAGAGGTTGGTGACTAGTTGTGAGTACATACTATCTGCTGTGGAGTAATGCAGTATGGGTAATCGGAGAGGTTGCCCTCGTGGGGCCTGATGAGCACGGTGAAGAGTTTCCTCTGTGCAGGAAATGAAATGTCATGAGACGTCTTCATTCCCTCCTCCTCCTCCTCTTCCTCTTCCTCCTCTTCCTCCTCCTCCTCTGCTAGTCTTTCCCCATCCCCCTGTCAGTCAAACAGGGACCGTGTCAATCAAAAGACTTAGGCACACATCAGTCACAGTGATGGACTAGACAGAGGCCCCAAGTAATGAAGGGAATGGCAAAGGAAAAGGAATTATGTGTCTTCTGTGGCCTTTCAACATGTCTCATGTTTTAAGCATGCTTTTAGCCTTTATCAGATAGGACAGTGAAGACTGGACAGAACAAGCGTGGGAGCAAGAGATGGGATGGTGGGATTCGAACCTGGGCCCCCATAAGTGGGAGAGAGGGGTGGGATTCGAACCTGAGTCCCCAGGAGTGTGAGAGAGGGGTGGGATTTGAACCTCGGCCCCCAAATGTGGGACAGAGGGGTGGGATTCGAACCTGGGCCCCCAAGAGTGGGACAGAGGGGTGGTATTCGAACCTGGGTCCCCAAGAGTGGGACAGAGGGGTGGGATTCGAACCTGGGCCCCCAAGAGTGGGACAGAGGGGTGGGATTCGAACCTGGGTCCCCAAGAGTGTGAGAGAGGGGTGGGATTCGAACCTGGGTCCCCAAGAGTGTGAGAGAGGGGTGGGATTCGAACCTAGGGCCCCAAGAGTGTTTATCACATCCCTGATAAGATAAATGGCGTTTCTGTAGCAGAGCATGTTGGCGTATCTGACAGCACCCATGTGTGTGGGGAAGAGCGCACTTTAAAGGTGAGCCGGATTCCGTAAACTAGGTGGTTGCTAGCGGCAACGGAACAGAACTCACAGACCCCCCTCCTCTGGGGGAGGAGCTTGTCTCCTCGGTGACGGGGGTGTGGCTGCCGCTCCAGGGCGGGGGGGGGCCTTCGCCGGAGGGGGGGGCGGGCGGCCCCAGCACCTCGTTGCCGTCCTGGTCCTTGAGGGGGAAGGGCTCCCCGTAGGACACCAGCAGATCCACCAGCTTAGCGTCCCCCCGCGCACGGTTGTACGTCTCCCAGTCCAGACGGATATCTAACATGGACACACACACACACACACACACACTCTTACACACTCCTTGGTGCTACACGACAACACCTGGCAACATTTACCAACACACAGCTCTGAAAAGTGGATATTGTGTGTGTATGTGTGTGTGTGTGTGTGTGTGTGCGTGAGTGTGTGTGTGTATGTGTGTGTGTGTGTGTGTGTGTGCGTATGTGTGTGTGTGTGTGTATGTGTGTGTGCGTGTGTGTGTGTGTATGTGTGTGTGTGTGTGTGTGTGTGTGAGTGTGTGTGTGTGTGTGTGTGTGTGTGTATGTGTACCCGTCTGCTTATTGCAGTTTTATGGGCACAGCTCATAGTACACACAGTCACATTGTGCTTCTGTATAAGAAAACGCCATCAAATTCGAATGAACACCTGGCAGCCCTGCTGGATTAATATGAATTGTTTTTGTGAGGCAAGGTAAGAGACCATTAAAGAGTTTTAAACAGTCACCAGACAAGTCACTTTCAGCTGCAGTTGTACATTATTCTGCGCCATTAAAAAGCAGTTTATCATAAAAAAAGGCATTTGCCACAGAAAAGGCATTTGCCACAGGTCTAAACATACCGTGGTGCAAGAATGGCGGGCCTTACCATATGGGCTGGTGTTGTTCAAGCGCAGCGAGCGGGAAATAGTGTCTCCCCCTGACACATGGCTTCCAAATCTGGGTAGCAGGAGACACCTACCATCAGTCTGGTAAAAGTGTCATAACCAAAGCGTGCCTTAGGGGCCCAACCAAGACCCCAGTCAGACAACAGTGCCACTCACACCGGTCCAATAACAATTATAATAATAATAATAATCTCACACACAGACTGATGTCACTGCTATCGGGCCATCCTCCTCATCATATGGTACCGGTCCAACCTGCTTGTCATATGGTACCGGTCCAACCTGCTTGTCATATGGTACCGGTCCAACCTGCTTGTTATATGGTACCTTTCCAACCTGCTTGTTATATGGTACCGGTCCAACCTGCTTGTTATATGGTACCTTTCCAACCTGCTTGTTATATGGTACCGGTCCAACCTGCTTGTCATATGGTACCGGTCCAACCTGCTTGTTATATGGTACCGGTCCAACCTGCTTGTCATATGGTACCGGTCCAACCTGCTTGTCATATGGTACCGGTCCAACCTGCTTGTTATATGGTACCTTTCCAACCTGCTTGTTATATGGTACCGGTCCAACCTGCTTGTCATATGGTACCTTTCCAACCTGCTTGTTATATGGTACCGGTCCAACCTGCTTGTTATATGGTACCGGTCCAACCTGCTTGTTATATGGTACTGGTCCAACCTGCTTACCGTATGATGGGTCCCTGGTTCTGGTTGTCTATTTGGGGCCCTGACATCTGGAAGTACAGAGGACATCCGCTCACCACCATCTGGACCGGGATGTAGGTCGGCTCCAGCTCTCGCACCTGTTTACCACAGACAGAGCCGTTAGGTGCTGAGACACACCTGTTTACCACAGAGAGTTGCTGAGACACACACCTGTTTACCACAGAGAGGTGCTGAGACACACACCTGTTTACCACAGACAGAGCCGTTAGGTGCTGAGACACACACCTGTTTACCATAGAGAGCTGTTAGGTGCTGAGACATACACCTGTTTACCACAGAGAGCTGTTAGGTGCTGAGACACACACCTGTTTACCACAGAGAGCTGTTAGGTGTTGACCCTTCATCTATTTACCACAGAGAGCAGACTATCCTCCACAGACTATCCTACACAGACTATCCTCCACAGACTATCCTACACAGACTATCCTACACAGACTATTCTACTACACAGACTCAGACTATCCTCCACAGACTCAGACTATCCTCCACAGACTGTGGAGCATACTGTGCTCTGCTTTTACAGTAAGCTCTCATCTGACTGTGTTTGCCCTGATAGCTCCTGATACGTGAGCAGAGATCATCACCTTGCATATGAGCAGAGAGCATCACCTTGCATATGAGCAGAGAGCATCACCTTGCACATGAGCAGAGAGCATCACCTTGCATATGAGCAGAGAGCATCACCTTGCACATGAGCAGAGATCATCACCTTGCCCATGAGCAGAGAGCATCACCTTGCATATGAGCAGGTCAGTGTAGCGTCCCCACATGTTGGCGTAGGCTGTGACGCTGAGGGTGAGCGTCTCGTGCGGGCCCAGGGTGCCGGCGCTGGGCTGGATGTGAAAGGCCGCCCCTCTTCCGTGGCTGAGGAGACCCCTCACAAAGTCTGCAAGAGACACACTGCTGCATCGTCACCACGGCAGGGCCAAAAGGAGAGCAGGGGACAGCAAAAGGACAGCACAGGTTATAGGTCATGGACTGGAAACATGGCTGTCTGAGGTAGAAATGTGTCTGTACCATCATGGGCCTTCTCCTTTAGCTTCTTTGCTTGGATGTGATTCAGGGGTCTTTTCACGTATGAGCTTCTGAAACAGTGTTGACGATAGTTAATGATAATGACAATGATCTTAATGATTTAACAATTTAATTAATTTACAATTATATAAAAACTGGATATAGAATAGCAAAGTATCATGGAAGTGTTTCCCTGAAAGTACTGTTTTCAAAAACAGATGCCCATTGAATGGACCCACTATACTATACCTGGACTCGGTTTCATCTGTGTATTGTGCGGGGGGACAGCCAATAAAATACTCTGCCTCGGCAGTAAAAGGGGCGGGAATAGCCGTGTGATTGGTCATCAGCAGCTGTCTGGTGACGGGCTTTCCCAGAAGCACCTCATCTCCAAAGTCCAGCACCACTGACTGGTCCCCATTAGGGCTACTGCGAACACCAGACAGCAACATTCAACAACATAACCAAATATTACATTAATTTCTATTCTCATGACAGACAGACAGACAGACAGACAGACTGACAGACAGACAGGCAGAGAGACAGACAGACAGACAGACAGACAGACAGACAGACAGACAGACAAATAAAAGCAGATTTGGGTTTTGCTACTGTCAATGTTAAGGCAAAGTTTGGATGATGGCTTGAATCTCTTTCTGTTGACTGCTGAATGTTTTTTGATTGTTTGGTAGGTGTGCTGACTGGTTGATTGCTGGCCTGGCCTTCCCAAAGCTACAGAATGAGAGAGAGGGAACATGGGCAGACAGGCAGACAGGCAGGCGGACAGACAGACAGACAGACAGGCAGACAGACAGACCCAGCATTACCCAGCACAGGGCAGAGTGTAGGACACTGTGAGTGTTCTGGCTTTGCCGAAGAAGCCCAACACCACCGGGTGAGTCATCCCCACAACTTCACACGGGGCGAGCACCTCCGTCAGCTCCACCTGCAGCACAAGGACAAATCCTCCAATTACACTCCATCACTATCTCCACAGGCTCCAACTTCGCCTAATGGACATCGCCTAATGGGCATTGCCTAATCAACATCGCCTAATGGGCATCGCCTAATCAACATCGCCTAATCAACATCCCCTAATGGACATCGCCTAATGGGCATCGCCTAATCAACATCGCCTAATCGGCATCGCCTAATGGACATCGCCTAATGGGAATCGCCTAATCAACATCGCCTAATGGGCATCGCCTAATCAACATCGCCTAATCAACATCCCCTAATGGACATCGCCTAATGGGCATCGCCTAATCAACATTGCCTAATCGACATTGCCTCATGGACATCTCCTAATGAACATTGCCTAATGAACAGCACAGAGGCTAACATTGCCTAATGAACAGCACAGAGGCTAACATTGCCTAATGAACAGCACAGAGGCTAACATTGCCTAATGAACAGCACAGAGGCTAACATTGCCTAATGAACAGCACAGAGGCTAACATTGCCTAATGAACAGCACAGAGGCTAACATTGCCTAATGAACAGCACAGAGGCTAACATTGCCTAATGAACAGCACAGAGGCTACTAGCCCACAAGTCACTGGGGCCTCAGAGAGGATCTGGCAGGCGCTGATCATTTCAAACGCGAGCACTCTGGAGAGACACTACGGGGATGTGAGGGCTGTGTTTGGCAGGAGATACTTGCGTCGGTGTGCGCGGTGAAGCTGACGGCGATGTCCAGCTTCTCGTGGGCCGCCAGAGAGCCTGAGCTGGGGCTGAAGCTGGCAGAACACAGGGAGCCCTGCTTCCCCCGGAGCTGCAGAGACAACACAACACAATATCACACAACATTACATTACGCTTACATTACATTACACTACACTATATCACACTACATTACATTACGCTTACATTACATTACACTACACTATATTACACTACATTACATTACGCTTACATTACATTACACTATATCACACAACATTACATTACGCTTACATTACATTACACTACACTATATCACACTACATTACATTACGCTTACATTACATTACACTACACTATATTACACTACACTACGCTATACTACACTATACTAAACTACATTACACTACACTTGCATTACACTACATTACATTACACTACATTACATTACACTTACATTACACTATGCTATACTGCACTATACTACACTATACTAAACTACATTACACTACATTACATTACACTTACATTACATTACACTGCACTATATTACACTACACTATGCTATACTACACTATACTAAACTACATTAAATTACACTACATTACATTACACTTACATTACATTACATTACAATTACATTACACTATATTACATTACACTACACTACGCTATACTACACTATACTAAACTACATTATATTACACTACTTTATTCTACATTACATTACACTGCACTACACTACGCTATACTACACTATACTACACTACACTACATTACATTACACTACATTACACTACACTACACTACATTACATTACACTACATTACATTACACTACACTACACTACATTACACTACACTACACTACAACTACAGCTTACACAACACAACACAAACATGGCGGCCTTCATAATGACACACACAACACAACACAGCCTTCATAATGACACACACAACACAACACCTTCATAATGACACACACAACACAGCTTTCATAATGACACACACAACACAGCCTTCATAATGACACACACAACACAACACAACACCTTCATAATGACACACACAACACAACACAGCCTTCATAATGACACACACAACACAACACCTTCATAATGACACACACAACACAACACAGCCTTCATAATGACACACACAACACAACACCTTCATAATGACACACACAACACAACACAGCTTTCATAATGACACACACAACACAGCCTTCATAATGACACACACAACACAGCCTTCATAATGACACACACAACACAACACAACACCTTCATAATGACACACACAACACAACACAGCCTTCATAATGACACACACAACACAACACCTTCATAATGACACACACAACACAACACCTTCATAATGACACACACAACACAACACAGCCTTCATAATGACACACACAACACAACACCTTCATAATGACACACACAACACAACACAGCCTTCATAATGACACACACAACTACACTACACTACGCTATACTACACTATACTAAACTACATTATATTACACTACTTTATTCTACATTACATTACACTGCACTACACTACGCTATACTACACTATACTACACTACACTACATTACATTACACTACATTACACTACACTACACTACATTACATTACACTACATTACATTACACTACACTACACTACATTACACTACACTACACTACAACTACAGCTTACACAACACAACACAAACATGGCGGCCTTCATAATGACACACACAACACAACACAGCCTTCATAATGACACACACAACACAACACCTTCATAATGACACACACAACACAACACAGCCTTCATAATGACACACACAACACAACACCTTCATAATGACACACACAACACAGCTTTCATAATGACACACACAACACAGCCTTCATAATGACACACACAACACAACACAACACCTTCATAATGACACACACAACACAACACAGCCTTCATAATGACACACACAACACAACACCTTCATAATGACACACACAACACAACACAGCCTTCATAATGACACACACAACACAACACCTTCATAATGACACACACAACACAACACAGCTTTCATAATGACACACACAACACAGCCTTCATAATGACACACACAACACAGCCTTCATAATGACACACACAACACAACACAACACCTTCATAATGACACACACAACACAACACAGCCTTCATAATGACACACACAACACAACACCTTCATAATGACACACACAACACAACACAGCCTTCATAATGACACACACAACACAACACCTTCATAATGACACATACAACACAACACCTTCATAATGACACACACAACACAACACAGCCTTCATAATGACACACACAACACAACACCTTCATAATGACACACACAACACAATACAGCCTTCATAATGACACACACAACACAGCCTTCATAATGACACACACAACACAACACAGCAGCCTTCATAATGACACACACAACACAACACCTCCATACTTCATTGTTCACAAAAAATCGTATTTGTTATCAGCACACTCTTAAGCTCTCACAGAGGTGTCTGATTCTCTCTCACAGAGGTGTCTGATTCTCTCTCACAGAGATGTCTGGTTCTCTCTCACAGAGGTGTCTGGTTCTCTCTCACAGAGGTGTCTGATTCTCTCTCACAGAGGTGTCTGATTCTCTCTCACAGAGGTGTCTGATTCTCTCTCACAGAGGTGTCTGATTCTCTCTCACAGAGATGTCTGATTCTCTCTCACAGAGGTGTCCGATTCTCTCTCACAGAGGTGTCCGATTCTCTCTCACAGAGATGTCTGATTCTCTCTCACAGAGGTGTCCGATTCTCTCTCACAGAGATGTCTGATTCTCTCTCACAGAGGTGTCTGGTTCTCTCTCACAGAGATGTCTGGTTCTCTCTCACAGAGGTGTCTGATTCTCTCTCACAGAGGTGTCTGATTCTCTCTCACAGAGATGTCCGGTTCTCTCTCACAGAGATGTCTGATTCTCTCTCACAGAGATGTCTGATTCTCTCTCACAGAGATGTCTGATTCTCTCTCACAGAGGTGTCTGATTCTCTCTCACAGAGGTGTCTGATTCTCTCTCACAGAGATGTCCGGTTCTCTCTCACAGAGATGTCTGGTTTTCTCTCACAGAGGTGTCTGATTCTCTCTCACAGAGGTGTCTGATTCTCTCTTACAGAGATGTCTGATTCTCTCTCACAGAGATGTCTGATTCTCTCTCACAGAGATGTCTGGTTCTCTCTCACAGAGATGTCTGATTCTCTCTCACAGAGGTGTCTGGTTCTCTCTCACAGATGCCAGGCTCCGCAGCAATGACACATCATCTCATGCTGGTTGGTGATTGGTTAATAAGTGACTGTCTGACTGCAGTGCAGCTACACAATAGCAATCATAAGAGTTTCATTTGCTCCCATCAATCAATTCAGTCAAGCCACACTGGCGACAAATCCCATGTATGGCCTCACATTACTGTGTGTGTGTGACCGATACGCTTCTTTTTTCGCCGATACGCATCAAGTTTTGCCGAGACGCTTTCATAAAATGCCGATACGCTTAAAAATCATGCACAAAAACATTCCCCCCGGGATTTTCCCCGAACAAGAAGCCCCAATGTAGTCAAATAGGCTGCGTTTTTAGGAAACTTCCGTGGTGGGTGTGTAAACTACTATACTGGCGAAACTGGCCAATCGAGTGCCGATTACAGTGCTCCTTTGTTTTTGTTTTTCCGCCAGTCAGCTGTATCAGAGAGTAATGTAGAATCTAAGATCTTTAACAAACCTCGGGGCTACTAAAACTGCCTAACTTTGACTGTAAATGCTACACAACAAGGAAGGAGAACGCTCTCCTTGGGACATGCTCATGTAGCAAGAAACCTTTCTCCACAGTGTACAGAATGCGATCGGATCATCTAGCTGCTGAAAGAGAGTGAGAGAGAGCGTGAAAGGCAAATCCTCCTTTATGTAGAGCAGAGTCAAGACTGTTTCATTTAATGGGACACTCGTGGAATTTAACTAATAAATTGGTCCTTACGTCTTTCTGGATTTGTTGATGGTTCCTTTTAACAAAGTGTCACAATCCGCAATTATTTGTGATTATTTCAAGCCTAATAGTGTATGTTGTTACTGTTTGGATTTCCAGAAAATTAGCTTCATTTCAGACCAGGCTGCAGCCTGTATGGGGTTGTTAGCACGCTAACGCTAGCGAACTACGCTAACATAATGTTTTAAACTGAAAGCTGCCACTTTACTCACCAACACCCACCTAGATACTAATACTGATATTAGCTGAAGTGGAGAAAGTAATGTAAAGTTGTAAGGTTATTGCAGCGTGTTAAATTCAAGGTGAGTCGATGACTGTTAGCATTACCACATTACCAATCATTTCAATGAGCTAGTTCGTTAGCTTGTTACAGGAACACTGAAATAAGAATTTGTTATCATCAGACATCATTCTAGATAATACTACACTACACTGAATTATATTTATCTGCAGAATCTAAGATCTGTGGTACCAATTCAGCTTTCATGTGGCCATACAGGGAGATATTTAGCTGATAGTAGGAACGTACGTAAGAGTGGCCATGACATTGGTGATAATCCCACCTTTTGCGACGGTGCGCACAGCAGACGAAGTAACCTTGACATGTTGGAATACCGTGTAGTACTCAGTGATAGGCATAATCAACGTAGCGTGACGACATTGGTAAATGAGGCGTTGGACTTCCAATATTTGATCAGCGGAAATAATGTCGAACAGAAAGATAACAGCCTTTTTCGGAAAGAAAGGGAACCTGGATGCTGATATTCCCACTGACGAAGTTACAGCTAAATGCAGTCATCCTACAAGCCACAGTCCATGCATCACGACCCTGTGATTGCTGGAGATGCTACAAGTAACATGACAACAACAACACCCACGGACACTGATATGAGAGACTCTAGTGACAGCTCTGACTCTGACATGCCAGAGGAAGAATCTGCTGGTCAGGGTTCAAGTGGGCGGCCTAGAAAAACAGGAGGCTCAACATTTAGTTTAGACATTTTAGTGACAGCCTAGTCAAATTCATGTGACATTATATAGTGCTTGCAGTATTTCTTGTGTGACAATAAATTAGCCTTCCCACCTGGGAGTTTTGGCTCTTTCAACTCACCAAGTGCAACGAGTTTTTTGTTCTATTTGTGCCAAAAAATGCAACATTTTATTAAAAAGTGTTATGTTTCCACCAGCCTTCTGGGACCAAAATTTAGCTTCAGATCTTCCTAGAATGCACCATTTTAGCTCTAGAAAGGTGCATGCCCACCAATCTTCCTAGCTACCGTGCCACCGCGTCATCGTATTTACATCAAAATTTAAACCCTTCTTTTTATTTCTGGGGAAAACACTGTGTGTGTGTGTGTCTCTCTCTGCTTGGATACCAAAAATACCACATTGTTTTGCTACCATGGCTACCTTTTAGCATGTGTTTATTTTGCAGGCAGGCACTGCTGGGTGCTGTAGTGGTGTGTGTATGTGTGTGTGTGTATGTGTGTGTGTGTGTGTGTGGGTGTGGAAGTAGGT
>CM050203.1:1250000-1262500 GCA_027475355.1 Coilia nasus
CAGCACTACACTACAGCACTACACTACAGCACTACAGCACTACAGCACTACAGCACTACAGCACTACACTACAGCACTACAGCACTACACTACAGCACTACAGCACTACAGCACTACACTACAGCACTACAGCACTACACTACACTACAGCACTACAGCACTACACTACAGCACTACAGCACTACAGCACTACACTACAGCACTACACTACAGCACTACACTACAGCACTACAGCACTACACTACAGCACTACAGCACTACACTACAGCACTACACTACAGCACTACACTACAGCACTACAGCACTACACTACAGCACTACACTACAGCACTACAGCACTACACTACAGCACTACACTACAGCACTACACTACAGCACTACAGCACTACACTACAGCACTACACTACAGCACTACACTACAGCACTACAGCACTACACTACAGCACTACACTACAGCACTACAGCACTACACTACAGCACTACACTACAGCACTACAGCACTACAGCACTACACTACAGCACTACAGCACTACACTACAGCACTACACTACAGCACTACAGCACTACAGCACTACAGCACTACAGCACTACACTACAGCACTACAGCACTACACTACAGCACTACAGCACTACAGCACTACACTACAGCACTACAGCACTACACTACACTACAGCACTACAGCACTACACTACACTACAGCACTACAGCACTACAGCACTACAGCACTACAGCACTACACTACAGCACTACAGCACTACACTACACTACAGCACTACAGCACTACACTACAGCACTACAGCACTATAGCACTACACTACAGCACTACACTACAGCACTACACTACAGCACTACAGCACTACACTACAGCACTACACTACAGCACTACACTACAGCACTACACTACAGCACTACAGCACTACACTACAGCACTACACTACAGCACTACAGCACTACACTACAGCACTACAGCACTACAGCACTACACTACAGCACTACACTACAGCACTACAGCACTACACTACAGCACTACAGCACTACACTACACTACAGCACTACAGCACTACACTACAGCACTACACTACAGCACTACAGCACTACAGCACTACACTACAGCACTACAGCACTACACTACAGCACTACACTACAGCACTACAGCACTACACTACAGCACTACACTACAGCACTACACTACAGCACTACAGCACTACACTACACTACAGCACTACACTACAGCACTACACTACAGCACTACACTACACTACAGCAGCACAGCACTACACTACAGCACTACAGCACTACACTACAGCACTACAGCACTACACTACACTACAGCACTACACTACAGCACTACACTACAGCACTACACTACAGCACTACAGCACTACAGCACTACACTACAGCACTACACTACAGCACTACACTACAGCACTACAGCACTACACTACAGCACTACAGCACTACACTACAGCACTACACTACAGCACTACACTACAGCACTACAGCACTACACTACAGCACTACAGCACTACACTACAGCACTACACTACAGCACTACAGCACTACAGCACTACACTACAGCACTACACTACAGCACTACACTACAGCACTACAGCACTACACTACAGCACTACAGCACTACACTACAGCACTACACTACAGCACTACAGCACTACAGCACTACAGCACTACACTACAGCACTACACTACAGCACTACAGCACTACACTACAGCACTACACTACAGCACTACACTACAGCACTACAACACTACACTACAGCACTACAGCACTACAGCACTACACTACAGCACTACACTACAGCACTACAGCACTACACTACAGCACTACACTACAGCACTACACTACAGCACTACACTACAGCACTACAGCACTACAGCACTACAGCACTACACTACAGCACTACACTACAGCACTACAGCACTACAGCACTACAGCACTACACTACAGCACTACAGCACTACAGCACTACACTACACTACAGCCCTACAGCACTACACTACAGCACTACAGCACTACAATACAGCACTACAGCACTACACTACAGCACTACAGCACTACAGCACTACACTACAGCACTACAGCACTACAGCACTACACTACAGCACTACACTACAGCACTACACTACAGCACTACAGCACTACAGCACTACACTACAGCACTACACTACAGCACTACAGCACTACACTACAGCACTACAGCACTACACTACAGCACTACACTACAGCACTACAGCACTACACTACAGCACTACACTACAGCACTACAGCACTACAGCACTACACTACAGCACTACAGCACTACACTACAGCACTACACTACAGCACTACAGCACTACAGCACTACAGCACTACAGCACTACACTACAGCACTACAGCACTACACTACAGCACTACAGCACTACAGCACTACACTACAGCACTACAGCACTACACTACACTACAGCACTACAGCACTACACTACAGCACTACAGCACTACAGCACTACACTACAGCACTACACTACAGCACTACACTACAGCACTACAGCACTACACTACAGCACTACAGCACTACACTACAGCACTACACTACAGCACTACACTACAGCACTACAGCACTACACTACAGCACTACACTACAGCACTACAGCACTACACTACAGCACTACACTACAGCACTACACTACAGCACTACAGCACTACACTACAGCACTACACTACAGCACTACACTACAGCACTACAGCACTACACTACAGCACTACACTACAGCACTACAGCACTACACTACAGCACTACACTACAGCACTACAGCACTACAGCACTACACTACAGCACTACAGCACTACACTACAGCACTACACTACAGCACTACAGCACTACAGCACTACAGCACTACAGCACTACACTACAGCACTACAGCACTACACTACAGCACTACAGCACTACAGCACTACACTACAGCACTACAGCACTACACTACACTACAGCACTACAGCACTACACTACACTACAGCACTACAGCACTACAGCACTACAGCACTACAGCACTACACTACAGCACTACAGCACTACACTACACTACAGCACTACAGCACTACACTACAGCACTACAGCACTATAGCACTACACTACAGCACTACACTACAGCACTACACTACAGCACTACAGCACTACACTACAGCACTACACTACAGCACTACACTACAGCACTACACTACAGCACTACAGCACTACACTACAGCACTACACTACAGCACTACAGCACTACACTACAGCACTACAGCACTACAGCACTACACTACAGCACTACACTACAGCACTACAGCACTACACTACAGCACTACAGCACTACACTACACTACAGCACTACAGCACTACACTACAGCACTACACTACAGCACTACAGCACTACAGCACTACACTACAGCACTACAGCACTACACTACAGCACTACACTACAGCACTACAGCACTACACTACAGCACTACACTACAGCACTACACTACAGCACTACAGCACTACACTACACTACAGCACTACACTACAGCACTACACTACAGCACTACACTACACTACAGCAGCACAGCACTACACTACAGCACTACAGCACTACACTACAGCACTACAGCACTACACTACACTACAGCACTACACTACAGCACTACACTACAGCACTACACTACAGCACTACAGCACTACAGCACTACACTACAGCACTACACTACAGCACTACACTACAGCACTACACTACAGCACTACAGCACTACACTACAGCACTACAGCACTACACTACAGCACTACACTACAGCACTACAGCACTACACTACAGCACTACAGCACTACACTACAGCACTACACTACAGCACTACAGCACTACACTACAGCACTACACCACAGCACTACAGCACTACACTACAGCACTACAGCAGGCTTTTAGACTTCACACAATACCACAGCACCACAAGTATTGAAGGATATTTATGTGTCAGATGCATAGCATACTGGGTAGAGTAGGACATGCAGTGAAACAGCTGATTGATGATCTATATTGTGCATGGGGAGGGGAGAGAGTAAAGTGCGTAGAGTGCAGTTGGAGGATGGCTACCTGATGAAGGGCAGAGGTGGAATAGGTGATGGGGGGTAGGATAAAGTGCATAAATGTGAGGGCTGTGTGTGAGGAGAGGAGGGTGAGGAGGCCATGAGCCAGGGGCGGTAGGGCTGTGTGCTGTGTGTGTGTGTGTGGGGGGGGGGGGGGCTTAACTAACAGAGTTAGTTAACTAACAGTAAGAATAGCACTGACAATATCATTTTCACCACTATTCGTATGGTGAAAAACAGGGGTCTAAGTGTGGTGCCCTGCCACAGAAGACTGGAACAGTCTAGGGAGGATCCTTTCTGTCTCACCTTAAGCTAGAGGTCTATGGGCAAGAAACCTGTCTCACCCTAAACTAGATGTCTGTGGGCAGGCCCATTCTCTGACCTTGAAGGTCATGTCTGTGGGCAGGTAAGTTGCTCACCTTAAAGGTGATGTCTATGGGCAGGTAAGTTGCTCACCTTGAAGGTGATGTCTATGGGGAGGTACGTTGCTCACCTTGAAGGTGATGTCTATGGGCAGGTAAGCTGTCTCACCTTGAAGGTGATGTCTATGGGCAGGTAAGTTGCTCACCTTGAAGGTGATGTCTATGGGGAGGTACTTTGCTCACCTTGAAGGTGATGTCTATGGGCAGGTAAGTTGCTCACCTTGAAGGTGATGTCTATGGGCAGACCCACTGGTCGGGGGTGGTGCTGGATGTGGCAGGGCAGGTTCGTGGCGAAGTGATCCGGTTTGCCCCCCGTCAGCGCCAGGTCCAGGTCCATGCACTCATTGGGCTCTGTCATCCACACGCCCACACAGGAAGTGACACAGGAAGGGACACAGGAAGTGACACAGGAAGGGACACAGGAAGGGACACAGGAAGGGACACAGGAAGTTGCCCACTAAGACTTCAGAGCTCCTCACTTAAGTAGCCTTGTTCACTCCAGATAATGGGCTTGTTTACTTTAGTTACATTGCCTTGTTTACTTTAGTTAAATGGGCTTGTTTAGCTTAGTTACATTGGCCGATGCACTTACCGATTTCTCCAGTGGGGGGCTCCACCTCTATGATGTGACAGTCACTGATGCGCTCCCACTCAAACCGAATGACCGATTTACTGTGGTTCCACATCTGTAACATCGGGTGGATAATAACAACGTGTGTGGGTGTCTGTGTGTGTGTGTGTGTGTGTGTGTGTGTGTGTGTGTATTTACACAAATATCTGAAACACAGCACAGTGCTAAGTTGCAATTTTTTTTGTGTAACACCAATTTACCGCCATAGAGAAAGAGATTTACCTTAAACCACTTGTTGGCTCGTGTAAGTGTGTCTTTTTCTTAACATTCAGGGTGTATGTAAGAGGTGTGTGTGGGGCATACTGTCCACATCAATGCAGCTGTTGATTGCGGCATGGATGAAGACATAAGCCTGCAGTAGGTGTGTGTCTATGACTGTGTCTGTTTGTGTGCATGTGTGTGTGTGTGTGTGTGTGTGTATGTGTGTGTGTGTGGATGTGCATAAGGGTGTATGCTGATGTGTCACAATGCCCTTATCGATTTGGAATAACGTCCAAATCTCTGTAGCCACATAATGACAACCGGGGTGTGTGAGTGTATGCAAATTTGTGCGCAAATATGTGTGTGAGTGTATGCAGGAGTGTGCACATGTCTGTGTGAGTATGTGCAAGTGTGTGTCTAGATGTTTACCACAAACCTCCTGCATATGGGTGTGTGGATGGAGATGTCCCTGAACACAAGTAGAGGCTAAAGTTTCAGTAGAGTGTGTGTGTTGTCTCCCCGGGGATGAGTATGGCATAGGGCCCTAGTGTGTGTGTGTGTGTGTGTGTACCAGAAAGCTCCTGCGTATGGTGGTGTGTATGTAGGTCTCCCCGGGGACGAGTATGGCGTAGGGCTCTAGTGTGTGTGTGTGTGTGTGTGTGTGTGTGTGTGTGTGTGTGTGTGTACCAGAAAGCTCCTGTGTATGGTGGTGTGTATGTAGGTCTCGCCAGGAATGAGTATGGCGTAGGGTTCCAGCAGGACCTGGTGGGGCTCAGTAGCCCCCCTCACCTCCACCTCCAGCACCACCACATCACACACCGAGCCCACCGACGCCTGACTACACACACACATACAGGCACAATCACATACACACACACACACACACACACACACACACACACAGGCACAAACATGCACACAAACACACACAAACACACAAATGAACACACATACACATGTATTATATTATAATATATTATATTATATTGTATTATATTATATTATATTATATTATATTATATTATATTATATTATATTATATTATATTATATTATATTATATTATATTATATTATATTATGACAGGAGCCAAGGTGTTGTCCATACCCTTCATCAGCTGTGTGTTGGGGCAGTTCTGGTACATCCCGAATGACCAGATGACAAACACTGTGGTAGTCAGTCAGCTGGCAAAGACAAGAACATACATAAGTGCACAACTACATGCTTAGGGTCATCTATATGAGTGACTGTGCAAGTACATGTTCACGAGTGTGTGTGTGTGTGTGGTGTGTGTTTGTGTGTGTGTGTGTGTGTAGTGTGGGGTGTTTATGTGGTGTGTGTGTGTGTGTATGTGTGTGTGTGGTGTGTTGTATGTGTTTGTGTGTGTGGTGTGTGGTGTGTGTGTGGGGGGAAGGTGTATGTGGTGTGTAGGTACAATCACAAAGAGACTACACTACCCATGGGTCCCTTGGCCACACCTCAGGTGATAAGCCCTTCTCACATTTCACACCCTTCCTTCAAAACCCCTGGCGGGCTACAGCTCCCTCTCTCAGTGCTGTGGGTCATCAGATCACACAGACCAAAAGAGATACCCTCCTCCTGCAGGCCACCGGGCCGGGAGGACCACAAAGGAACTCGTCAACATGCGCAGCTAAGTAGACAACAATGGACCTTTTGCACAAGGTCGTGGTTGTATGTGATGACAAACTGGCTCTCCTGCAGGGGTGCGAGCAGGCCTGTGGTGATAAACTGCGTGTGTGTGTGTGGTGTGTGTGTGTGTGTGTGTGTGGTACCTCCTGTGGGTTGTATGTGATGACAAACTGGCTCTCCTGCAGGGGTGCGAGCAGGCCTGTGGACGGGCTGACGAGGAAGGCGTTGTCGGTGGCGACGCAATGCTGGATGACGGCGGGATCAGGGGGCTGGCCCGGCATGAGAGGCTGCACATTGGGCCTCATCACCCGCCACTCAAACGCCAGCTCCAGATGCCTGCACACAGACATCACATCACACATCACAATATATTACAGGTAACACTTTATTTTACGGTTCCTTTTTTACTGTATCTACGTGTAACAACATGTAATATCATGTACTGATGCTGTACATGCCTAACACTAACAGTAACACTAACACTAACACTAAGGTACAGTCTAAGTACATAATGTTACAAATTGTTATGCACTGTTACACTGCACCCAACTGATGTAACAGGGACAGTAAAATATTACAGCATCAGCATTGCAATATGCTGATTTAAAGCCATCCTCTTCCTCTCCTCGGCGAGCGAGGACCCCCCCTTCACTGTGAAGCATTCTGGATGACCAAACCAGTGCTCCTAAAATGCCTTCATTTGTCGTAATACATGTTACTAATACTAGGAAATGCACAATGACGTGACGATCATTTTCTGCTGAACTGCAATACAGATTCAGTCAATCCACTGATCAACCCAGCAGTCTTTATTTTTTGTGTAGCATCTTTCCCGCAGAGCAGCAGTGCAAGAGCCTGAACAATAGCACACCAGAACAGCCTAGTTTCCCCAGTGCTGGGAACATGCATCCCATTGTATGCTGTGCTGGGAACATGCATCCCATTGTATGCTGTGCTGGGAACATGCACCCCATTGTATGCTGTGCTTGGAACATGCATCCTATTGCATGCTGTGGGATATACATATGTCGAGGTACCTGAATATTCTTCTCTGGGACGTCATTCCAGGTTGCCATGGACACCTAATTGTTTTGATAGGACCCCAGGTTGCCATGGACACCTAATTGTTTTGATAGGACCCCAGGTTGCCATGGACACTTGATTGTATTGACAGGACTCTCCATATGTCTGTCACGTATCTCCACATATGGGCAGACTAATTGGAGTATGCTACACAGCTACTGCCATTCAAATATAACCGCATAACATGCAGAACGCACGCCAGGTCACATCTCCAGAATGCCTGGAGTGTACAAGCTGAATATGATGGAGGAGAGGAGAGAGGGATTATGGAGGAAAGGAGAGAGGGAATATGATAGAGAGGAGAGAGGGAATATGATGGAGGAAAGGAGGGGGAATATGATGGAGGAGAGGAGAGGGGGAATATGGAGGAGAGGAGAGGGGGAATATGATGGAGGAGAGGAGAAAGGGAATATGGAGGAGAGGAGAGAGGGAATATGATGGAGGAGAGGAGAAAGGGAATATGGAGGAGAGGAGAGGGAATATGGAGGAGAGGAGAGGGGGAATATGGAGGAGAGGAGAGGGGGAATATGATGGAGGAGAGGAGAAAGGGAATATGGAGGAGAGGAGAGGGGGGAATATGATGGAGGAGAGGAGAAAGTGGGAATATGGAGGAGAGGAGAAAGGGAATATAGAGGAGAGGAGAGGAGGGAATATGGAGGAGAGGAGAGGAGGGAATATGGAGGAGAGGAGAGGGGGAATATGATGGAGGAGAGGAGAGGGGGAATATGATGGAGGAGAGGAGAAAGGGAATATGGAGGAGAGGAGAGGGGGGAATATGATGGAGGAGAGGAGAAAGTGGGAATATGGAGGAGAGGAGAAAGGGAATATGGAGGAGAGGAGAGGGAATATGGAGGAGAGGAGAGGGGGAATATGGAGGAGAGGAGAGGGGGAATATGATGGAGGAGAGGAGAGGGGGAATATGATGGAGGAGAGGAGAAAGTGGGAATATGGAGGAGAGGAGAGGGAATATGGAGGAGAGGAGAGGGGGAATATGATGGAGGAGAGGAGAGGGGGAATATGATGGAGGAGAGGAGAAAAGGAATATGGAGGAGAGGAGAAAGTGGGAATATGGAGGGGAGGAGAGGGAATATGGAGGAGAGGAGAGGGGGAATATGGAGGAGAGGAGAGGGGGAATATGGAGGAGAGGAGAGGGGGGAATATGATGGAGGAGAGGAGAGAGTGAATATGATGGAGGAGAGGAGACATGTTTCATACAGCTCATGTTTAGTCTTTCAAGGGAAGCAGAGGGATCTGCTTGGTGGTGAGAGGAGAGTCTGCCTTACACGTTGCTCCTGACGACCAGCGTCTTCTGCAGAGTGGCGTAGGGGTTCGTGGATTCAAAGCGCACAAAGTGACCGGCGGTGACATCACACAGCTCCCCAAACTTGGGCCGCTCCTCTCCGCCCGAGACCAGCTCTACCGCCACCACCTGGGCCTCACCTGAGGGTACACACACACACACACACATAGTACACACATAGTATACACACATTCACACATGCAGACACAGTACCCACACACACACATCAACATGCATCAAAATCAAATGGAAGAACATTTTTGATTCTTTTACTGAATTTCATTACTGTTTAATGCCAAGAAAATGTGACTTTACCAACTTTTACGCGCTGCACGACCGTTTCAGGATCCCTGTGACTGTGAGTACGAGTGAATGATTCTTGGCCAACCAGGTTTGACACGAAAGTGTGTTTCATGTGAGGAAGAGCTTGCTTTACAAGAGACGTACATGGTAAGTGTATGCTGTAGGCTAGCTGCATGGTAAGTGTATGCTGTAGGCTAGCTGCATGGTAAGTGTATGCTGTAGGCTAGCTGCATGGTAAGTGTATGCTGTAGGTTAGCTGCAATTTAAGTGTATGCTGTAGGCTAGCTGCAATTTAAGTGTATGCTGTAGGCTAGCTGCATGGTAAGTGTATGCTGTAGGCTAGCTGCAATTTAAGTGTATGCTGTAGGCTAGCTGCAATTTAAGTGTATGCTGTAGGCTAGCTTCATGGTAAGTGTATGCTGTAGGCTAGCTGCATGGTAAGTGTATGCTGTAGGCTAGCTGCATGGTAAGCGTACTCCTGTAGGCTAGCTGCATGGTAAGTGTATGCTGTAGGCTAGCTGCATGGTAAGTGTATGCTGTAGGCTAGCTGCATGGTAAGTGTATGCTGTAGGCTAGCTGCATGGTAAGTTTATGCTGTAGGCTAGCAGCACGGTCAGCAGTGCCACTGTGTGAAACTTGCATGCCTTGAAGTCACTGTTGTGGAAACAGTAAAGTAAACAGTGGAAACACTGGAAACGGTGAAGTTGACATTTACTCCTGCTCCTAGCAGAGACATAATGGGGGATGTGACTGAGAGATCATTTTCAGCTGAAGTAGTTTAACAGGTATGTTGAGCGTTCTAACCAAAGTCCAGAGTTTACACTTCCACTTCCACTTCCCCCCCCCTAGAGGCAGTGCTTCCTACTTAACCCTATGGGCCCTAGGCTATTTTCAGGGTATTTTTACTACCTTTATTTTTAAGCTTTTTATCTTGGTCATTTCAAGGGCCATATATACATGCTCTATCTTTTTTTCAGAACAGTCTAGGCCATCCAGATCCAGTTTCATTAGGTGAGCTACTATTTGCACTGATTTTATAAAAAAAATAGTAAACCAAAAAAACAATCATTATGCGTATAAAAATTGTTGTATTCTTGCAAGTACCTGTACATGATGGGGTCAGTAGGGATATCTTTTCATATTTGAGTAGAGGAGATTGTCTGGAATCTGGCAATATAAGAACCATGATGGTGGGATATTCAGTGGCTTATCAATGTTGATAAATATGTAGTCTGTGCCTGACGGAAATAAGGGCCTTTTCCATTTAATGAAGGACTTTATATCAGGATTATAATGGATATTATGCAGAAATCTGCAGTAATTTCAAAACTGTATGAAACGTGTTTGATAGAGAAATACATGATAGCAGTAGAATCGGTAAGGTCCGCTATTGACATTATGCACTGACTGATAGACGTGAGTGTAAAATGTTTTAATGGTTTAAAAATAGCGTAGTCGTCATGCTTCGTCTAAGGGCACCTACCACTTCCATTGTTAGCCTTCTGGGTCAAACTATAAACTGCTCCTCAGTACACATACCAACTCGGTATGATGTTTTAACATGCCAATTTTCATTTTACACCGAAGTTCTCCTTTAAGTTGGCAGTGTATTAGTCAATGTCAATAGACTACGTGAACGAAAGGCTAAACATTTATGCGTGTTAAATATGCATTGTTATTATTGACCAAACAAGATATTCAGTGTCGGAGTGAAGATGTAATGAGCGGAATATAACAGAAGATGTTGTTACGACACTCCATCGGAAATACACAAGCTTACAGGAATCTTTTGTGCACCTAGTCATGATGTTTTTGAAAGAACAACATGGTGTGATGACTGTTTTTTTAATTAAAAACTCCCTCGTTCTCCCTTGTGATTTTCGCCTCTTGCTTTGGGAAGCCAAAGTAACGCCACACAGTGTGGTATCAAGCGCCGCACTCTTGCTTTTCAAACTGTCAGGAGTGTAGACTTAAAACTCCTCGTCAGGCGCGCATGTTGGCGTGGCCATTGTTTTGATATGTAAAATAGGCGCGAACCAGGACGCTAACCTTACCTACAGGAGCCCAGATGATAACAGTACCGTAATGAGCTAGCGACTCACAACTTCACCAGCCAGAATCTGAATTGAAAACAACATTTACACGCATTACAAAACATTACAAAAAAGAATACCCATAACAGGTTCGAATATTAAGGGCTGCCATTCGAATATTTCTAATTTTTTAATATTCCAATTATATTTGAATAACAAAGTTCGGAGTCAAAGCCCTATTCCAGAGTAATTCAACAGAGAAGAATGGGTGTAAATTTGGACACATTTTGCGTCCGTTGGGCCCATAGGGTTAAGCACCTAAAGCCCCGCTCTAGGGGTAAGTGCTACATGCTAATGCCCCACTTTAGGGGTAAGTGCTACATGCTAAACCCTACAGCCCCTAGCACCGGTGATGGTGCCACTGTACCTTTAATATTGAGGGTGCCACTGTATCTTTAACTGTGATGGTGCCACTGTATCTTTAACAGTGATGGTGCCACTGTACCTTTAACTATTATGGTGCCACTGTACCTTTAACTGTGACGGTGCCACTGTATCTTTAACTGTGACGGTGCCACTGTATCTTTAACTGTGATGGTGCCACTGTACCTTTAACAGTGATGGTGCCACTGTACCTTTAACAGTGATGTCCTTGACCTGGCAGTTGTCACATACGATGGTGAAGGCCTCAGAGAAGGGTCCCACGGAGGTGGGGAAGAAGACCAGCTGAGAGGAGACACAGATACAGGCACAAGGACACAGACACACACAGACAACACA
>CM050203.1:1265000-1267500 GCA_027475355.1 Coilia nasus
TCTGTCTGAATGTAACAGTAAGATGTACCTGGTGTTTGGTGAACACTGAGATAACTGTAATTCTGTGGCAGTGACAGTAAATGGTATAGCAAAAGCACCAAATGTAATATAATAAATAATAGAGTAATGCATTACAGTTTTTGCCCATTGCTTAAACACATGCCAAAACTCTACACCCAAGCACATAGGACACAACACTTGGAAATAAACCATTCACATCTATGTCAAATTGAAACTCTACAATCAAAACCTAACAATCCTTTGCCAAAATGTCACTCTCATGACAAAATTGCACACACTTGTATCTTATGAAAACACTGTCACATCAGCACCAACACACTAGTCTACTTTATATAAAACACTGTTTTTTGTATTTTGAATAGATGTGTTTTGCCAGTGATACATCGGTATTTCATTTTTGAACGAAGTGTCTTATGTATGAAATAGTGTGTAGTGTGCAGGAGCAAGTGTTTTGCAAAAAGGAGCAAGTGTGTTGCAAAATTGCAACTGAAGTGTAAAGCAGCGCTTTTGTTTAAGGTATGGTTACACTGTGTTTAAGGCATGGTAACACAACTTCAAGTTATGTCACTTTGGTTTAAGCATATGTCTATTGCGTTCAAGCAGTGGGCAAAAACTGTAACATAGCCTGACCAGCCAGCCGACAGCACACTGTGTGCTCTGGTCACAATGGACACGCCAGACGCAATCCAACGGTTGTCTTTCAAACAGCCTCAGCACACAATAGGATAACGCTACGACCAATCAGAGCAATGGACTTATTCACCATCCACTACACCAGTGCACCACCGCAGCCCTGACGTCATTGAGGCAAGCCCACCCACTGCCTCTCAACAAGGACCGATGTCATTGGCCCACCCACTGCCTCTCAACAAGGATGGACCGATGTCATTGGCCCACCCACTGCCTCTCAACAAGGATGGACCGATGTCATTGGCCCACCCACTGCCTCTCAACAAGGATGGGCCGATGTCATTGGTCCACCCAGATTTGACAGAATAGCTACTCAGCTTCAATGTGCTGTTGCTAGACTGTACCCAGGACAGACATTTCAATTGCTGCCGCTACGCTAGCATAAGTGTAGATTTGTAGGCTAGCATTAACATGCAGTAAGTATTGACAAGCACAGAGGCCTGGTGTGGTGAGGAGACCTCTGAAGACGAGTGAATGCTCCCTGCTGCCTCTCACCCTCAGACTGGGCACCGGCCACTGCTTCTTGGGCATGATGCAGAACGTTCCGGAACTGAAGCCTTCGTTCAGACACAGGAGCTCCAGGAACTTCACTCCGCCCACCAGGCAGCAGCCACAGTCCAGCACAGGAGGCACTACGAGCGGGAAAGAAGCACAGAGACACTGGGTCAATCAGTCCAGCACAGAGACACTGGGTCATTCAGTCCAGCACAGAGACACTGGGTCATTCAGCCCAGCACAGAGACACTGGGTCATACGAGCGGGAGAGAAGCACAGAGACACTGGGTCATTCACAAATGGCAGCAGCCTTACTATAAACCCTGTTTCAACTTACCTGTTGAGGTCTCATGTATGGTGTGTGTGTGTGGGTGTGTGTGTGTGTGTGTGTATGGTGTGTTTGTGTGGGTGGTATGTGTGTGTGTGTATGGTGTGTGTGTGGACTACTCACAGCTGAGCACGGGTGGGGGCCTCCAGGCCTGTAGGGGCACTATCAGCGCGTGAGGGGACTGGGTCTGTATGTATGGCATGTGTGGGTGGTGTGTGGGTGATATGTGTGTGTGTGTGGGTGGTATGTGTGTGTGTGTGTGTGTATGGTGTGTGTGTGGACTACTCACAGCTGAGCACGGGTGGGGGCCTCCTGGCCTGTAGGGGCACTATCAGCGCGTGAGGGGACTGGGTCTCCACCACCAGGAAGTCCTCGTAGTCGGAGAGCGAGTCTGGGGCGAAGCGCACGGCGTACTGGCAGCTCATGCCGGGCGCCACCATGCCCCCTTTGCCCGGGAACTTCCCTGTGTGGGCGCACAGACATCCAGACAACGTCCACACAACCCTGTGCCATGGCACTGCCATGTGCAGATGTGACACAGGAAAACAACTACACTGGGCTTTTCGTCATTAATAATCATCAGTCATAAATTATGACTATGATTACTATGATTATTATTATGATTATGAGTATGATTATTATTATTATTATTATTATTATTATTATTATTATTATTATTAATAATAATAATAATTACAGTTTTTGCCCAATGGTTGAACACAATAGACATATGCTTAAACCAAAGTAACATAACTTGAAGTTGTGTTACCATGCCTTAAACACAGTGTAACCATACCTTAAACAAAAGCGCTGCTTTACACTTCAGTTGCAATTCTGCAACACACTTGCTCCTTTTTGCAAAACACTTGCTCCTGCACACTACACACTATTTCATACATAAGACACTTCGTTCAAAAATGAAATACCGATGTATCACTGGCAAAACACATCTATTCAACATACAAA
>CM050203.1:1272500-1292500 GCA_027475355.1 Coilia nasus
GAGACCGGCCCTTGCAGACAGGCCTGACCTGCCTCCTCCCCAGTGCTGCTAAATTAAACTTTCTCTTCGTTTGGCTCGGCAGGGACGGCATTACGGAGAGTGTATGCGGCCGGCGTGTTTGTTTGGGAGAAGCCCTCAGGAACCCATAAACACACACATAATAGCAGTGCGGAGTCAGATGACATAATGCAGGCTGTGGACAGAGTTACCGTAAGATCGTATTTCATATTGTGGTGGTCCAAACCTAAGCACACACACACACAAAGCACACACACACACACACAAAACACACATACACACACACACACACACACAGGCTGAGACACAGCTGAACGACAGTGAATGCTCTTGAACATAAAAAACAAAACAGGCCTCACCCTTCAAGAGAGAGACACCATTGGACAAGAGAACAATTGGACAGATATAACTCATCACACAGACGGTTCTTGCTATAAACCAAGCAAAACATTTTACATCTGTCTGAACACCATATTTAACTACATTCTATCACTACTCTAGTTATAGTAGCAATTATTTATCTCACACTATAAAGAGATGTAGAAACTCTACAAAGCACAAAAAATAGGAAAACGGATCTGGATTTTGTGCATGTTATGTGGAAATACTAACTTCCTGTCCGCATTCAGAAAGGGAAGTGAGGAATAAGGATGCACCACGGCACACGCACACGCCCTCTGGGCCATCTGAGGGGTGTAGTGTTTTTGGGATTTTTATTTTTGTAGCTAAATGCGTCAGACGTTTTAAGGCTGACTGTAGGATGAGTTGAAAACCCACTACACCATGTTTGATGAGGAGGGCCAGGCCAGCCTTGCAGACAGACTAAAAATATCTCCCACTCCCTTGGCGTAGTCATAATCACTGTTTACGCACCTTCACCAGGCTGGGTGTGAAGTCAGTGTTCTGGCCAGGTGCTCCTCCTACACAACGTTACTGCAACCTGCACTTTACCAGACACCACTAGTTGCTAACATTATACACAAACATACTTGACCAATTTGTACAACATTTATAACAGAAACATTTTGGGAGGAAGAATAAACAAAACTTATATAGACCTAATAATAATAATAATAATAATAATAATAATAATAATAATAATAATCAAAACTACTTCATCTAATACGTTGCACAAATAAGTGGGCGGTAATTAATTAAACTAATGCATACCTAAACCCTTTTAAAAAATCTCTAGCCTTTCACACTGTCAGGCCTTCAGACTGTCAGGCTTTTTGACTTGGCCCACTGGCAGAGATAGTGGAGCGCTTGATGTAGCTGTGAGCTCCAGAGCAGGAAGTACCTTTCCTCGAGTGTCACTCGCTTCCCCTCCACCACCCTTTCCGCCCGCCCCCCCCCTCCCCCGCAGGATGAGGGACTGGCCGCCCCTCTGGGCGAGGGGGGGCAGGAAGCGCGGGTTTCGGAGGAAGTTCTGACGCTCCTGCAGCCTCTGCAGCGCTGCCCTCTCCTCCGCCCGGCTCTGGGCGCTCAGCTCCCTCCTCCACCGCGGCGCTCGGCCCCTCCCACGCTTCTGGACACAGCACAGCATAGCACAGCTCAGCACAGCACAGCACAGCACAGCACAGCACAGCACAGCACAGCACAGCACAGCACAGCTCCGCACATCACAGCACAGCACAGCACAGCACAGCACAGTTCAGCACAACACAACACAACACAGCACAGCACAGCACAGCACAGCACAGCACAGCACAGCACAGTGCAGCACAAAACAATGTGGCGGAAACATGATTGCCCGGGGGGGCGTGGCTGAAACATGATTGGTGGGGCGTACCTGAGGGGGCGTGACTGAAATGTGATTGGTGGGGCGTACCTGAAAGGGAGTGGCTGAAACATGATTGGTGGGGCATACCTGAAGGGGAGTGGCTGAAACATGATTGGTGGGGCATACCTGAGGGGGCGTGGCTGAAACATGATTGGTGGGGCATACCGGAGGGGGCATGGCTGAAACATGATTGGTGGGGCGTACCTGAGGGGGCGTGACTGAAACATGATTGATGGGGTGTGGCTGAAACGTCATTACTGAGGGGGTGTGGCTGAAACGTTATTGATGGGGCGTACCTGATGGGGCATGGTTGCGTCAGAGCGGGTGTCGCTGCTAGAGGTGAGCGTAAGAGTCCCCTCCGACGCTTCCAGTAGCTCCTCGGCCGTCCTGCTGGGCGGTGGGATGAGTGTGTAGCCGTCGTCCTGTGGGTGCGTGCACGTGTGCTGGTTGTGACAGATGGTGAGGCGAGCGAAACCTGGGGAACCCTTCCCTGGAGATGACATTAACACACAGACAGAGGGTCTTTAATTGTCCCATAGGGATCATCTTTTTCAATCATTTCATTCTAATTCTAGGCAGCAAATATAAACGACTTCTCATACACACAGCAACATAAGCAACATTTCCCATATTTTCCCAACATTTACCCAGCCTCCCAGACATATAACATACCCCCAGGGGAGTGGGCAACTGTCACAGGAGTTTGTTAAGTGCAGTGATAGCTAAGGGGACAAAACTGGTTTTGAAATGGGCTTTTCTCCCAGTCCAGGTAGTGGTAGTGAATATCTTTCACATTATCGATCAGAAAAAATACAAGCATATGATATTTTATCATTTTAAAAGGTGCATAAATTGGGTTCACATGAATTGACCCCTTAGTACACCACTGTCTGTACAAACATGCTGTTACAGATATGTCCCTCCATACAGATATGTCCATCCATACAATGTCCTTCTATACAGATATGTCCCTCCATACAAATATGTACATCTATACAAGTATGTCCATCCATAAAATATCCATCTATATAAATATGTCTACACAGCTCCAGATTGGATGCAGCCAAAAGGCTGCTAACCTGTACTACAGTCAGTCCTGAATGCTAACCTGTACTACAGTCAGTCCTGCGTGCTAACCAGTACTACAGTCAGTCCTGCATGCTAAACAGGACTACGGTCAGTCCTGCGTGCTAACCAGTACTACAGTCAGTCCTGCATGCTAACCAGTACTACGGTCAGTCCTGCATGCTAACCAGTACTACGGTCAGTCCTGCATGCTAAACAGTACTACGGTCAGTCCTGCATGCTAACCAGTACTACGGTCAGTCCTGCATGCTAAACAGTACTACGGTCAGTTCTGCATGTACCTTGTGGAGCTTTTGCCGGAGGTGGCTGCTCGATGATGTAATCCTTTGGACATATCAAGTTATGTTTCTTGAGTAGTTCACTGTCCACACACTGAATGAAAGCTGACTTGACTGGATAAGGACGACAAACACACAAGCAAATGGGGAAAAATGAGTAGTAAAACTAAGTTTTGTAAACAAAAATACATCTTCTAAACTTTGTATCAACTCAACAAATAAATTGGAAATAATCATGCTAATGTGCGGCCTATTATCATGTCATGGGGGCAGCTGTGGTCTAGTGGTTAGGGAGTTGGTTTTGGGATCGGATAGTTGCAGGTTTGAATCCCACTCTACCCATGGCGGAAATGCCCCACACACAGCACACAGCATCTAACCCCACACTGCTCCAGGGACTGTAACCGATACCCTGTATATAACTGTAAGTCGCTCTGTATAAGAGCGTCAGCTAAGTGTAATGTAATAATAATGTAACGTCTACTGAGCACAGCAATAACACACAGCTATAATTTAATTGCATTGATACACTTTATTTTACTGTCCTTGTTACATCAATTAGGTACAGTGTAACAAAGTGTGTAACAGTAACATTATGTTTTTACACTGTACCTTAGGGTTAGGGTTAGTCAGGGGCGTCACTAGACCTATTACTGTACTGGGGCACAGCTGGGGCTCAGACAATTACTTGCATTAATTGCATTGTTATGTGTGCACTTATTTATCATAAAAAAAAAACATAAATAGTGCTTCAAACTACAAAAATCATATCAGATTATGTTGATATGCTCATAAAACATCATAGATGAGCAATCTCCAGAAACCGAGTGTGGGAGCTCACAGTGCTAGGCCAACCATTACATAAGTCAACAACGATAATAGGCATATGCCAGTTAGGTAAGACAGCAGCTAAGGTCTCCAGTAGGCTACTTCAATTTACAGCCAGAACTAGCTTGCATGACAGCTGCCTCATACATTAAACGTAAAAAGTAAAGTTGTAACATTTAAATCCAAATGGAAATGGCGACACAGAGGTGAAAACAAATAACAATGATGGGCAATTTACCTGGTACTAACCTGTAAGACAGGTAGAAAAAAATGACGCTCAGACACAGTTGTTAGACGTTATGTCACAGCCAAAGTCGTGTGAATTAATTAAGTAGCCATGTGTGCATTGTGTATGGAGTAAAATAAAGTAGCAATGAGTTGCCATATTGAGTAGCTGTGTGCCCATTCTGTAGAATATGCCATGTAGACTTAAAACTCTAAAGTTATTTTTTTACTGGTGAAAGTTATGCTGTGGCACTACAGACCAATACTGGGGGATGTGCCCCAGTAAAATATGTCTGGCGACGCCCCTGGGGTTAGTGTTAGTGTTATGTACAATGTATGTACAATGTAAGTACATAATTGTACATGTTGTTACATGTAGATACACTAAAAAAATAAACCGTAAAATTAGTTGTTACCAAAAGCATATCTTTAAATGCTCATATTCATATGAATTGCTTGCACTTTGAATACTTGTGTGTTTTACCGTGCTTGCACTTTGAATATTTGTGTGTTTTACCGTGCTTGCACTTTGAATACTTGTGTGTTTTACCGTGCTTGCACTTTGAATACTTGCGTGTTTTACCGTGCTTGCACTTTGAATACTTGCGTGTTTTACCGTGCTTGCACTTTGAATACTTGCGTGTTTTACCGTGCTTGCACTTTGAATACTTGTGTGTTTTACCGTGCTTGCACTTTGAATACTTGCGTGTTTTACCGTGCTTGCACTTTGAATACTTGTGTGTTTTACCGTGCTTGCACTTTGAATACTTGTGTGTTTTACCGTGCTTGCACTTTGAATACTTGTGTGTTTTACCGTGCTTGCACTTTGAATACTTTGCATGCTTGCACAGAGCACAGGCACAGCATACCAGGCAGGCAGAGCTGCGTGTACGCCTCGCCAACTTCCTCCTCTAGCTGCGCTCGCGCTCGCTCCTCTAGGACCGTGGCCTGAACGCGTGCCTGAATGATGTGCTTCTCGAGCATATCCGTGTCCTTCATGCGCCGCGCGTACTCCTCGTGCACCTGTTTATGCGGGAGAACATGTTTATGAGTATGCTACGTGTTTTAGTCATTTCAAACCAGTCAGACATTTGATAAAAGAAATTAATTGTTAATGAGGAAGTGTTATTGTCTGTTACTAATGCAGTCATGCCTTCTGGAGTTCCTCCACATATCTGTCATGGTAACTTTCTTTATCTCCCCGCCGAGATTTGAACAGGTTGTCGATGGTGTCTTTTCCAATAACCTCCTTGGTGTACAGATCTTTGAAGACACTTGCAAATATGTGTGAAATGTCCTGTAATTGAACCCAAGCACAAAGCCTTCATAAAGCTGAACCATGACAGGTGTTTTATGATTTATCATGTGACAGTGCCCCCGTTAGTTTTTGGTACGTTGATACCGTACCACTTTATGATTCACCAGCCAAAACCTGCCCTAAATGTCACCAGGTTGTCATGTTGACATGTTGCAGGCTGTTCTCTAGGCCTAAATGTCAACAGATAAATGCTACATATTTTTCTTTTTTAAGGATAAGGCGGTGATTGTATCCTTTGGCTGCCCTTTCGAAAATCTTGAATGAGGTACATGATTTTGACGTAATATGCTGTCAGGTATATCACTCTGTGAAGTGACTTTTATGCGTCCTTGTATGTGAACTGGCTATGGCTCTGTATAAAGGTATTGTTCCTCCTACCTGACTTTGCTCTGAGGTGGGCCTGTGTCGATTCATGTGAAGTTCAGTCCCATTTGAATTGTTTTTGGAGCCTTCTGCCATTATCAGCGTGTTTTAGGTGGCTTACCAAAGTTACAATGTTGCTGCTGATGCCAGATAAAGTTCAGCCAAGAAGGTAAACTAGCAATTTAGCTACCTGCCTACTTCACGTCACATTGCGTAAATAGCCTACCGCATGTATTCCACGTTTGACAACGCATTAGTAAATTTAGGAAGCTGTCTGGCTAGGTACAGATGTAGATTATTTAAAGTAAATTCATAACAGTGTTCAGTAACAAAGTACACACGAGTCAAAACTCTTGTCACTTGCTGTATACCGACTGTAACCATGGAAACGAGCCCCACTCCTTAAAGGAGCCGCGCTGACTTTTTCGACTGAGGAGATGTTTGTGCTCACTCCTACACCGCCACAAATATTCAGTTTCCATTGTGCAACCACAAAGGACACCAGAACACAAACGTTTCAACAGTGGTTTGTTGATTCTTGGAGCATGATTCTTGGAAGTCAACCCACTGGCAGGCAAAGAATCCAGTCTTGCCATGCAGCAGCCCTGCGCATGACACAACACGCCTTTTCAGCTGGTTTGGGCACTGGATTATTACTGGTTGCAGAGAGCAATCGCCCAATTTGATTGTTGAACATGAAATGTTCCTGGTTTGCTGAGAAGGGTGTGTGCAGGGGTGTGTCAAGCGTCAGTGACAGAAAGTGACAGCATTACCTTAATTTCCTTCGGGATCAATAAAGTTACTCTACTCTACACCTTCCTTCACCTCTATACACATGTGTCGTAAAAGCCCTACTTAATCCACGTTTGGCCCCCAGTGAGAAAGCAGAGTGAAGCCAAAGAAAAATGGCTGTATATGTTACTGTGTGTGAGTGTGTGTGTGTGTGTGTGTGTGTGTGTGTGTGTGTGTGTGTGTTGAAGGGCTGGCCTATTAAGGTTCAGGAGCTAAAATGCAACTGTTGGACTGCTAAAATGCAGCCTATGAAGTTGAGCAAGAGCAGATGATGGTTTTGCTTTTGATAATCTGCAGTGTATTTTGTGTGTGTGTGTGTGTGTGTGTGTTGTGTTTTCATTGGCACGTATAAAACTGTCATATTTGTCAGGGCAGGGGACGGGGTGGTGGTGACACAGGGGGTCAAGCAGTAATTCTGTGACAGATTGAAACCTTTGAGTCTCCTTCAGCCAGTGAGGACACTCCTCTGATGTTGGCCAGTGAGGACACTCCTCTGATGTTGCCCTTCAGCCAGTGAGGACACTCCTCTGATGTTGGCCAGCCATAGTCTCTCTCTCTCTCTCTCTTACACACACACACTCTCTCTCTCTCTCTCTCTCTTACACACACTCCTCTGATGTTGGCCTTCAGCCAGTGAGGACACTCCTCTGATGTTGGCCTTCAGCCAGTGAGGACACTCCTCTGATGTTGGCCTTCAGCCAGTGAGGACACTCCTCTGATGTTGGCCAGTGAGGACACTCCTCTGATGTTGGCCAGCCATAGTCTCACTCCTCTGATGTTGGCGAGCCATAGTCTCTCTCTCTCTCTCTCTTACACACACTCTCTCTCTCTCTCTCTTACACACACTCTCTCTCTTACACTCTCTCTCTATCTCTTACACTCTCACTCTCTCTCTCTCTCTCTTACACTCTCTCTCTCTCTTACACACACACTCTCTTTCTCTTTCTCTCTCTTACACTCTCTCTCTGTCTCTCTTACACACACTCTCCTTCTCTCTCTCTCTCTTACACTCTCTCTCCCTCTCTCTCTTACACACTCTCTTTCTCTCTCTCTCTTACACACTCTCTTTCTCTCTCTCTCTCTTACTCTCTCTCTCTCTCTCTTACACACACTCTCTCTCTCTCTCTCTTACACTCTCTCTCCCTCTCTCTCTCTTACACTCTCTTTCTCTCTCTCTCTCTCTCTTACACTCTCTCTCCTTCTCTCTCTCTCTCTTACGCACTCTCTCTCTCTCTCTCTCTTACACACTCTCTCTCTCTCTCACACACTCTCTCTCTCTTACACACTCTCTCTCTCACACACACTCTCTCTCTTACACACACACTCTCTCTCTCTCTCTCTCTCTTACACACTCTCTCTCTCTTACACACTCCCTCTCTCTCTCACACACTCTCTCTCTTACACACACACTCTCTCTCTCTCTCTCTCTCTCTCTCTCTCTGTTGTCTTGCCCTGTTGTTCTTTTGGGATTCGGGGGTAAAGATGGCGGTGTGGATTGGTTAGCCACAGAGGTGCACCAGAGGGATTGTGGGAGCACTATGGGGTCAGGCCGTGTGCGAGACACACACACTAATGAGCAAAAATGTCTTGTCTTGTCTGGGCTCGGTCATGTGATGTCTTGGCACGATCTGCTTACCAAGAGCACAACAGGGGTGCAGAGTGCAGAGGGAGGACATGTTGGCATCATGGCTTCTCTGTCAGGCTGCAGTTTAGAGACATCAGCTGCACTTTGAATCACTCGTTTAACAACTTTGTTAGTGTAATGGTTTTTGTGTGATTAACATGCATTTACATTTTAAAAGGCTACTTTTCACAGGGTAATGAGTTGCTGATTTAATCAAGCATTAAATGTCAATGTTTCTATGCAATTCAACAGGTCAAATGCAGCTTTCCTCTTCTCGTTTCTGAATACGCATTTAAAATTAGTTAGAAATGCTATGGCCAACTGACTGCTCAAAAGGCAATCATTTTTAGTGCTGTTATTTAACACCTTTTACTGGATGGCTGATTTTTGCCTAGCAAATATGAAACCCAGGGGCTTTTTTACAAACTCAAGGGAGTATGATAGTGTAAAAGATTAACGGCTATAAGGCATTTTATTATGCCTAAATGCACAGATTTAACGCTAAACTAGATGTAGATCACTAATGTGATAAATCTGGTATCGCACCAACTGAAACTAAACAAAACGAAAAATCCAATCCTCACCTGACCTGTTTAACCAACTATAGGCCTACCAAGCGTCTCTAAAATACAGACTGTCCGCCTAGAGACCCGTTTGGTTACAGACCAATAGGCTATGTTGTAGCCAGCACCTCTCTAATCACATCAGTTTTCCGTGGAGTAAGCTGTCTACACACACAGCAATCCTAAAACATGCCTCATCAGTGGGGGTATGGCCAGCCTAGTTTGCAGGCTTGACTTGAAGGACCGGTGTGGGTGTGTACGAGCACTTCACTTAGGGTTGGAACCTCCACGACGCTCATTTTTCTGCCTGAGCGGGTTGGCAGGTCCGGAGAGGGCAACAACTGCAGTCATTCGGTTCTGATTACACTTAATTCCGCCGTTATTTTAAGCCACATCTGATAGCAACTGATCATCTTACTCACTGCTGCTAACTTTTAACCATGGAACTTAATGGCACTGCTGGTAAACACGGTAAGATTTTTATGATCTTGGCTATGTCATATGTGGTTTCGGCTGAATGAAATCTGTGATTTACGGCGAAACTCGTCGCACCGAAGACAATTCCATAGCTAGTTAGTTAGTTAGTTAAGATAGTTAAGCTGTAACTGTGTTACGGTTTAAAACTTGCTTGGACATCTATGTAACGCGTGTGGGCTATTTACAGTTCTCTGTCGGTAGGTTCTAAACATCTAGCCAGAACACTAAAATGTGATACACACGATGAATGGATAATGACTATTTTCCCACATAGAATAGTAGCATTTAATTAGATAAGAACATTTTCAGTCTGGACAAACTTTCGCGTATGTAGGCGTAGGGTATGTACATCAAATTTTAGGCTACTTGGCCAGTGCGAACTTCTGGGGTATTTTTTATGTTTTGTTTTACCTGTTCATGTACTGTATTTTCCATTATCGTGACTGTTGTTGGCAATTAAAGAAAAGAAATTTGTGTGGCTACTCGTGACTTAGGCTACTGCTGAATTTGAATTAGGCTTTGGCTATTGCAGTTTTTTTGTAATCTGTGTAGTATGGCGTTGCGAGATTCGAATGCTTTTTACTCCCCAGAAAAAATATGTGGTGTGCGCGCCTGTGTGCTTATTGGGAGGGCACAAGAGGGCGCAGTTTGCCAGTATTAGATTCGACTTGGCCACTGATTTCAATTGCATTCCGATGTTTAGCGTGTTCTGTAGGACAGTGGCATACTGACTGCGCAAGACACCTCAGCATAATGAAAAGGTTGCCCAAACATGCTGGCGCACAATCTTTACATCTCTAGCTGTCTCTATATTCTAAAAAGTCGTTAGTTTGTAGTGAGAACGTTTCTTTTAACTTACGAAGAAAGAAGAATGTGATAATAGGCTATTTGGCCACTTCTATCCATACTACTGTATACAGACTAAGCTGTATCACAGTAGGCTACAGCTCCACATCTACACGTTATTTAGTGGTTTAGTAGCCTACAAAGTTTTATCGGGTTCAAACGCACGTATGTCTCCATCAACCTTATCGTTTGTGAGTGAAGTAACCTATGCGCTCTGTGGCCTACCTGCACTCGCGAACACGCCCCTACAACCAAATGGAAAACGTAACGTGAGCAACTTAATGTTTTTTCGACCATCCTTTCAAATCACTGTGAACTGTCTCACCGTTTTATAACGGGATTTCATAGACTCCTTCAATCAACAATGTCTTGTTTACACAAAAGTCCTAAGAGGACAAAATCTGAAGAGCAAGTATATCAAGAGCAGTGCAAAAAAGCTGCGCAAGAGAATGGAAAACGAATAGGTACGTCCCTGCCTTTTTTTTTTCTTTTCATTTTTTGGCTGGTCTCAAGGAAGTAGCCGGTCGTTGGGTTCTAAGTAAGGTGGCAACTTCAGGTGTGCAGATGATGTCATTTCACAAAGAGCTTGTGAGTTGATACAACAGATGTGCGCGCTTTTGCAATGACATTACTTCATACGAAGTTCTATGTGTTCAGTCATTTATTTAAGTAAACGCAAAATATGGTAGCCTACGTGTTCAGGTGTGTCAGTTAGATGTTCGCCTTTGTGTTAACAAGGTTTTCACAGTTGTTTTTACCACACAAAGTCCTCAGAAAATAGGCGTGCCAATAACATTGTTATTACTGACAAAATATTAGGCTGCCTAATGCTGCTCAACAGAATACGTTTTTAATTTCTTACATGCAACTTCATTCACTTCACGTGTGTAAAATAGCCCTTACTAGACTACTGGGTTCGTTTCCTTAATGAATGGAAAGTCTGAAGAATACTCATAATATGTCTGACTTTTTCTGAATAACGAAAGAAAACAACTAAATAGCCTATTCCAAACGATTTCAAAAAGAGAGACGAGTTTTAAAAATAGACGAAACCTTTGGGAATCGCATTGAAGGTATTGTCCTCTTGACAGAGATGACTTTGCAGCTGTGGAGTCCTCCCCGGAGCTATGTTTTTCAGCCGCAAATGTCATACCTATTGAGGCTGGGCTGTCTTTTGTGTAACACCATCATTTAAAGCTAAGATTAGAGCCATTTTAGGCGCTTATAGTATCATGTAGCTGCACTGGGTCAGGAAAACAATTGGGTGCTGCCTCTATCACTTTCCATGTGGGCCCGAGTTGTACTGTGGTGCAAGGCCAGCATTTACAGAGGAATGTTTTATAGGGAGGGGGGATGGTCTGGCATTTCTTTTGCAAGAGAAAACTATCCAATCTGTTTTGGAGTTTTGGAGATGCTTCTCGTGGGAATGTGGCAGATTCTTCAGGGAAATGATACATGTCAGTTTTCCAACATTTGCAGCTCTGTCGTTCCATTGCTCTCGGTTTGTGGGTGCACATTTCTTTAACAACATGCCAGGGGTGTGGAAAAACACAAAGTAAGAAGGGCTTATCCTCACCCAGGGCAAACCTGCTTTGATATGAAAACACATACTGTAGCTGAAATTGTCAACAAACAGAAATTGTTGTCCTGAGAGCAGCCTGCCGCTATGCTCAGCAGACAGATATGGGCAGCCAAAGGGGGGAATCAGTGTGAAGAGCAGTCTAACACTTGCCAAGCAAAAAACCTCCAAGTCTCTTCGTGTTCCAGCTCTCACAGATGCAACATTGATATCGGCCACCCAACTCATAAAATGGAGCCTGTTCACATGCCTCACCTTAAAAGTGTGTGTGTGGCTCTGTGTGTGTGTGGCTGTGGGAGTGTGTGTGGCTGTGGGTGTGTGTGTTTATTGTCTGAAACTGGAAAGATTCCTTTTCTGCAAAAAGCCAGCGCTTACGTGATGATAGAAATATTCCTCTCTATCCTCGTGTTCACACCAAGGGAAAGAGATTGCACCAAACCCCCTCATCAGAATAAACCTGCTGGAGGGCACTCGTCAGTCTGCTCTCTACTGCTCTCCTCTTGTTCCCTCTTGCCTGGCTCTTCAGCACCAGCGGGTACTTAAGCACCAGTGGCTACTTCAAATGTTAAGTATGCAGAGTCTAAAGGGCACGTTCAAGTCACAAACTTGTTTGCTCAGCAGATTTGCGAGATCGGCAGGAACGGTTCAGGAAATGGAGGGGTGATTCACAGGCGAGTCGCACAAGCTTGCAGCACACACACATACTAAAGTTAAGGCTAAAACTCAGCACACACATCCTAACATTACGCCCAAAACTCAGCACACACACATACTAACGTTAGGCCCAAAACTCGCACACACACATACTAAAGTTAAGGCTAAAACTCAGCACACACATACTAACGTTAGGCCCAACACTCAGCACACACACATACTAACGTTAGGCCCAAAACTCGCACACACACATACTAAAATTAAGGCTAAAACTCAGCACACACATACTAACATTACGCCCAACACTCAGCACACACACATACTAACGTTAGGCCCAAAACTCGCACACACACATACTAAAGCTAAGGCTAAAACTCAGCACACACATACTAACATTACGCCCAACACTCAGCACACACACATACTAACGTTAGGCCCAAAACTCGCACACACACATACTAAAGTTCAGGCTAAAACTCAGCACACACATACTAACGTTAGGCCCAAAACTCAGCATACACACATACTAACATCAGGCCCAAAACTCAGCACACACACATACTAAAGTTAAGGCTAAAACTCAGCACACACATACTAACGTTAGGCCCAAAACTCAGCACACACACATACTAACGTTAGGCCCAACACTCAGCACACACACATGCTAACGTTAGGCCCAAAGCTCAGCACACACACATACTAACGTTAGGCCCAAAGCTCAGCACACACACATATTAACGTTAGGCCCAAAACTCAGCACACACACATACTAAAGTTAGGTCCAAAACTCAGCACACACACATGCAAAAGTTAATTCCAACACTCAGCACACACACATACTTAAGTTAAGGCAAAAACTGGGGCTTGGCCACTGAGTTAGAGCAAGCACTTCCACCCTAAGATAATCTCCCTCAGGTCTTTTTCTGCCTCTAAATCATTGCAGCATTTGCTGTGTTTGGCAAAAACACACCCTCAAACCCGACACACACCCTCAAACCCGCATCCATGTCACACATCAACACACTACACACTTTCCATGTGTTCAGAAGCAGTCGTTCACATTTTTGTGCCAATGACAGAAAGCCTGTAGTTGTTTACTGTGTGATCTAAGTATGCCAAAGTCTCCTGTTCCCTGAAAGCTGTAGAAAGGCCAGTGCTTGCCAGCACGGGCAGGTTTTGGCAGGCGCTGAGAGCCCGGGGCAGCAGAGCTGTCTGCCTTCTCCGTCCCCACACTTTGCTGTAGCCACGCAGAGGAACCGACACGGTGGCAGGACCGCGTGAAAAATGTCCGCAATGTCGGGCTTGTGCCGACTGCCCCACCCCTGAGGGCAGAGCGAGTGTACACACAGAAGGCCAGCGCACGCAGACCAGTCCAGACCTGCCGTGGCAGCACAGCCACCAGACCGCTCCTCGCTATCTGTCGCCTCAACACAATCACTGTTGTTGTTGTTGTTGTTGTTGTTATTGTTGTTGAGGGACTGAGCATCTGTGCTGCAGCCCCCCCCCCCCCCAAGTATCGGCTGTGAACTTCACGACTGAGTCAACCTGCCACCGCCCCCCCTCCTCCCTTGTGGCTCTGAGGGAGTCATGAGATGGGAGATGTGACGTCATCAGATGACAAAACGGTGACATCGACGGCACTCGCCGCTGGGCTGATGCTGAGCAGATGTTAGTTCATGTCGATCGTTTGGCAACAGAAAAAAGGGATGTTGTGAAGTGTCATGTTATTGGCATGGTGATAAATCAGCGCGGCACGGCAGACTCCCAGCAGAGGAGTGGTCAGGGCCGAAGCGAATGAAAGCACGCTGTGTGTTAATGTGTCATATATTTAGAAATGTGCAGTCCTGTGGAAAGTTAGCTGGCGGTGCACACCCTGGAGCTGAAACCCACAGTCATCTGTCTGTTACACGCGAAATGCCTGGAGGTTTTAGTGAAGCAATGAAAGCACGGCTGAGACGCAGTCAAGCTTTCCATTTAGGCCGTATCGGAGCTGCAGATGGGGGTCAAGCCACCCTTGCAGCCCGTGGCACTGGCAAGCACTTTAAAACTTACAAATCAGAACCCCAACCTCATAACTGTGCATCAGTCACACCTGGGGGTGTGCGCTGAGACCTGACTCAGCCACACGCCAGAAACACAGGCCTGAGTGGCCTGCAGACTCACTAGACCACTAGTCCAGCATGGCGTAACCTGTGTAGAACATTGCCACACCATGCAATGCTATTCCGTCTGTTCTTCTATGAAGTTCTAATATTGGTGTGTGTGTGTATGTGTGTGTGTGTGTGTGTGTGTGTGTGTGCATGTGTATGTGTGTGTGTATGTGTGTGTGTGTGTGTGTGTGTGTGTATGTGGGTGTGTGTGTGTATGTGTGTGGGTGCTGAAAGACTGACTCTCTGGCCTCAGCTGCAGTCACGTAACACACGCCCAGAGTGTTTGTGATGTGTCATTTTAAGGCTGAGGTGGCTGTCAAAGTTTTTTAAGCATGTCTCAAGCATTTTCTCATATCATTACTTCTACTTTTCTGGGTGTGCAGGGGTGACGTTTTCTCTCACTTACATCCCATTTCTCTGCTGCAAAGTGCAGAATAAATGTGTTTATTTTTAGATCCGGTTTCTGAATGTTGACACAGTCAGCAGCGTAACTAGTTTGACAGTGAGCTGAGTGCTATCAAAGAAAAGACTGTTTTCATGTCAGTGGGTGGGTTGAGCTATGAGTGGTGTCCTAATATGCCCTTGTGCTGCATGGTGCTGACACTTAGGGGGGTGCTTGGTCTGGATCCTGAGCATTTTCACAGACCAACAGACCCTGTGACTTAGCAAACAAACCCAACAATAGGATTGACTCAGGAAATAATAGAATAATAATAATAAAACCCAAAGTGCTAAGTGTTCTCCGAAACAATAGTAGGTTAGAATAAGGTTTGTTGTCAGGAAGGCTTAAATCTCTTCTCCCAAAGACACTCTTCCTATGTGCACAAGTATCTTGTTTCCTGTAAACAAATATGCCCCTGTACCGCATGTGTGGCTCAGGCTTCGAGGGCGATGCGTGATCCTAATGTGTGTGCTGTATTTGTTAAAGGGGATTGCATTATCCTGATATGCCTGTGTTATGTATGTGTTCTCAGGGTTAGAGGGGATTGCATTATCCTGATATGCCTGTGTTATGTATGTGTTCTCAGGGTTAAAGGGGATTGCATTATCCTGATATGCCTGTGTTATGTATGTGTTCTCAGGGTTAAAGGGCGATATGCCTGTGTTATGTATGTGTTCTCAGGGTTAGAGGGCGATATGCCTGTGTTATGTATGTGTTCTCAGGGTTAGAGGGCGATATGCCTGTGTTATGTGTGTGTTCTCAGGGTTAGAGGGCGATATGCCTGTGTTATGTATGTGTTCTCAGGGTTAAAGGGGATTGCATTATCCTGATATGCCTGTGTTATGTATGTGTTCTCAGGGTTAGAGGGGATTGCATTATCCTGATATGCCTGTGTTATGTATGTGTTCTCAGGGTTAAAGGGGATTGCATTATCCTGATATGCCTGTGTTATGTATGTGTTCTCAGGGTTAAAGGGCGATATGCCTGTGTTATGTATGTGTTCTCAGGGTTAGAGGGCGATATGCCTGTGTTATGTATGTGTTCTCAGGGTTAGAGGGCGATATGCCTGTGTTATGTGTGTGTTCTCAGGGTTAGAGGGCGATATGCCTGTGTTATGTATGTGTTCTCAGGGTTAGAGGGCGATGCTTGGTGCTAATATGTCTCTGTGCTGCATGTGTTTTTAGGGTTAGAGGGCGATGCGTGATCCTGATATGTGCGTGATCCTGATATGTGTGTTGTGTGTGTGTGTTGTCAGGGTTAGAGGGCGATGTGTGGTCCTAATATGTGTTATGTATGTGTTGTCAGGGTTAGAGGGCGATGTGTGATCCTAACGTGTGCTGTATTGTGCAGGGTTAGAGGGCGATGTGTGGTCCTAATATGTGTTATGTATGTGTTGTCAGGGTTAGAAGGCGGATCCTAACGTGTGTGTTGTGTGTGTGTGTGTTGTCAGGGTTGGAGGGCGATGTGTGGTGCTGATATGTCCCTGTGCTGTGTGTGTTGTCAGGATTAGAGGGCGATGCGAATCCTAACGTGTGTGTTGTGTGTGTGTGTGTGTTGTGAGGGTTGGAGGGCGATGCGGATCCTAACGTGTGTTGTGTGTGTGTGTTGTCAGGGTTAGAGGGCGTTGCGGATCCTAACGTGTGTGTTGTGTGTCAAAGTCAAAGTCAAAGTCAAAGTGTACTTTATTGTCAATTCACTATGTAACAGAAATTACACAGAGGACTGAAATTGCGTTTCACCAGACACCAAATGTGCAATTTGAACTAGAAACACGCACGCACGCACACGCGCACACACACACACAGACACACACCCACACACACACACATGAAGTGTGCACAGACATCCACAATAAATAGACATAAGACATTCAGATAAACATATACGCTTCCAACAAGAAGGAAAGTTCGAGGTAGCTCTTCTTGGTAGCTGGTGTAGGTGAAAAAGGAAAAAATGAAATGTGCAATATGTAAGGTGCAATAAGTGAAGGTGCAGTTGGTAAAGTGCAAGTGTAAAAGCAGCATGGACATCAGTGTGTGGATGTCATTATGTGTGTGTGTGTTGTCAGGGTTAGAGGGCGATGCGGATCCTAATGTGTGTGTTATGTGTGTGTGTGTTGTCAGGGTTAGAGGGTGATGCGGATCCTAACGTGTGTTGTGTGTGTGCTGTCAGGGTTGGAGGGCGATGCGGATCCTAACGTGTGTGTTGTGTGTGTGTGTGTTGTCAGGGTTGGAGGGCGATGTGTGGTGCTGATATGTCCCTGTGCTGTGTGTTGTCAGGGTTAGAGGGCGATGTGTGGTGCTGATATGTCCCTGTGCTGTGTGTTGTCAGGGTTAGAGGGCGATGCGGATCTGGAGTTTCTGCTGGTGGGTGGTGAGCTGCAGAAGGTTCGCTCGAGCTCCTGGAAGAAGAGCCGCTTCTACAAGCTGCAGGAGGACTGCAAGACCCTGTGGCACGAGTCCCACAAGACCTTCAAGAGCAACCAGACCTGTAAGGGTGTGTGTGTGTGTGTGTGTGTGTGTGTGTGTGTGCTGCAAGGCCCTGTGTCACGAGTCACACAAGACATTCAAGAGTAACCAGACCTGTAAGTGTGTGTGTGTGTGTGTGTGTGTGTGTGTGTGTGTGTGTGTGTGTGTGTGTGTGTGTGTGCTGCAAGACCATGTGGCACGAATCCTACAAGTTCTTCAAGAGCAACCAGACCTGTAAGTGTGTGTGTGTGTGTGTGTGTGTGTGCCTGTGTGTGTGTGTTTGTGTCTACACGCATGTAAGTAAGAGTGTAAAACCCTAAAAATTCCATACAGTGATGACCTTTTTTCCTCAGAGCCAATTGGGGTCCATTTGAACCAGCATTCTCAGTCAAGATGAACACTTTACAGTTATTAGGCTAACTAGCAGGCTACAGCACTCATGCTAACTAGCACACTGTAACACTCATGCAAACTAGCACACTGTAACACTCATGCAAACTAGCACACTGTAACACTCATGCAAACTAGCACACTGTAACACTCATGCTAACTAGCACACTGTAACACTCATGCAAACTAGCACACTGTAACACTCATGCTAACTAGCACACTGTAACGCTCATGCTAATTAGCAGGCTGTAACGCTCATGCTAATTAGCAGGCTGTAACGCTCATGCTAATTAGCAGGCTGTAACACTCATGCTAACTAGCACAACAACATGCACTCTGACTGACTGCTTGTGTTGAGCTGCAAACACAGCTGGTTGTTTTGGGTGTTATCCTGTGGAGTCTATGTGGGCATTTTTGTGTGTCTGCATGGATGTGTTCTATTTTTTATACATGCAACATGTGTGGATATTTTGTTTTTATGAGTAAAGTCTGATAATGAAGTGAGATATCATTTGAATCTAATCTCATTTGTCAACATAAAACCTTTTGTATAGCGTTGCTATGTTTTCCAAGACAGCTTATATTCTACTGATGGGTGTTATGATTCTTTGCTGGGAACTAGTTTTCATCATTCAGTTTATCAAAACAAATCATTAGTTTAATTCATGAATTTGTTAATTCATTTGAATATTGTGTCACCTCAAAGAAAGACACAGTGACTAAATATGGGTATGTGTATGTTTATGAATGATGCATGTTTTTATCTTCCAAATATTAAATACAGTATCTCTGTCTATAAGACATTTACGACACGGCGGGAAATTACCCTCTAGTTTAATGCAGCTTCAGCTTGGCCTCTGTGTCTGTCTGAGTAATCGCCATGGCAACCTCAGCAGCCTGTCTCAGGGGCCTGTGGGAGGGACGGCCGGTACTCGCTTCCAGAGAGCAAGGGAAGAGAGGGATGAAAGAGAGGATGGGAGGAGAGTAAGGAAAGAGAGGAATGGAAAGAGAGAAATTGAAAAAAGAGGAATGAAAGAGAGGAATGGAAAGAGAAAATATCTTAGCAGATAACATGGCCAACCACCACCCTCCCAACACACATAACCACATACACACACACACACACCCACGCAGAAATACACACAGACACACACACAAACAAAATACACACATTTACATACATAAAGCACACACACATATACACGTAGAACCTCACATGCAGACACACATTAAATGCAATGCACACACACACACACACACACATACACACAGTAAAAACACTCACACACTCCCATTCCATTTACTATCTTGAGCCCCATCCAACCCCAGTCTCCCCCCAGACCAGCCCAGAGTAAAGGCCTCTTCCCTGGGCCGAGTTTATCAGCTCAGCTCAGTCGTCTGGAGGAAACGCTGCCAAAATGCTCCTCGCGATAGAGTGATAGAGCGATGGAGCGCTCGCCACCGCAGCCTCCTGTGGACCAACTGAACAAACCGCCCGCCGCCAGAGCACTACCAGCCAGGCAGCATTTGGGGGCAGGGGGCAGCATTATGGGGTGGGGTGTCGGCAGGGAGCTTTATTGGGGGAGGGCAGGCAGCATTATGGGGTGGGGTGTGGGGGTGGGCAGCATTATAGGGGGGGGTGTCGGCAGGGAGCTTTATTGGGGGGGGGGGGGGGGGGGGGGGGGGGCGATATGACGCATCTGCAGGAAAGGAGCAGAGAACGGCTCGCAGAGTGTGTGTGTAAAACATGGCCCGCAGTGTGTGTGTAAAACATGGCCCACAGTGTGTGTGTAAAACACGGCTCGCACAGTGGGTGTGTAAAACATGGCTCCATGGCCCACAATGTGTGTGTGTGTAAAACATGGCTCACAGTGTGTGTGTAAAACACGGCCCACAGTGTGTGTGTAAAACATGGCTCGCACTACCACTGCCAGGTCCTTGTGTCAATGGCGTGTCACTTTGTCACTGGCGAGTCACTGACATGTATTTGTGTCACTGGTGTGTCACTGGTGTGTCACTGGCATGTCACTGGCGTGTCCCTGTGTCCCTGGCGTGTTACTGTGTCACTGGCGTGTCCCTGTGTCCCTGACGTGTTACTGTGTCCCTGGCGTGTTAC
>CM050203.1:1295000-1322500 GCA_027475355.1 Coilia nasus
CAAGAGTCTTGACTGTCCTGCACTGTTTTACACGTGATAAGAGATCGCTTTGTTTTTGGTTAGGAGAAAGCGTTTGGTTTTTGGTTAGGAGAAAGCGTTGGGTTTTTGGTTAGGAGAAAGCGTTGGGTTTTTGGTTAGGAGAAAGCGTTGGGTTTTTGGTTAGGAGAAGGCGTTTTGTTTTTGGTTAGGAGAAAGCGTTGGGTTTTTGGTTAGGAGAAAGCGTTGGGTTTTTGGTTAGGAGAAGGCGTTTTGTTTTTGGTTAGGAGAAGGCGTTGGGTTTTTGGTTAGGAGAAAGCGTTGGGTTTTTGGTTAGGAGAAGGCGTTTTGTTTTTGGTTAGGAGAAGGCGTTGGGTTTTTGGTTAGGAGAAGGCGTTGGGTTTTTGGTTAGGAGAAGGCGTTTTGTTTTTGGTTAGGAGAAGGCGTTGGGTTTTTGGTTAGGAGAAGGCGCTTGGTTGCCTTTGTCTCCCGCTCACTAACACACGACAGCAAGTTTGGAAGTGAGTTATCCTATGGTGTGGAGAAGGCATGTTTAGAAACCCATGCAGTTATAAGGGTCCACTTTTTAGATCAAGGAGGGAACCAGAGAGTGGATGGGGGATTTCTCACGTTCTGAAACTGATTCTCAATCATAGTCGACCCCTGTGCACACACACAACTAGTACCAGCTCCTTTTAGCCCAAATTACACTTTGCTGACGCTTTTATCCAGAGCAGCTTACAGTTATTTACAGGGCTTCGGTTACAGTCCCTGAAGCAGTGTGGGGGTCAGATGCCTTGCTCATATGGATTTCAGCCATGGCCAGGGTGGGATTTGAACCTGCGACTCTACGATCCCAAGACCAACTCCCTAACCACAAGACCACAGCAGCCCTGTGCCCTACCCATCTTTTAGTGTCTTACTTTTAGTTTCTCTTCCCTTTTTAAATGTTTTAACTTTTTTGTTTTTGTTCTTTTATTTTTTTAATTCCATTGTTCTGGACATGATGTTGGCCTTCCTCCTCCTACACGTAGATGTCATGTTGCCCGCTCTGGTCATTTACATCTACCCCTCTTTCTTCTTCTGTCTCTTTCTTTTGCTTTCTCTCTCTCTCTTTCTTCTTTATCTCTTATGGACATCTCCTTTGTCTTTCTGTGTGTGTGTGTGTGTCTCTCTCTCTCTGTCTTTCTCTCTGTCTCTCTCTATTTGTGTGTTTCTCTCCCTCTCTCTCTCTGACAATGTGTGTAGTCTGCATGGATGATATCGATCTTTATTTTCTGTCTGTCTGTCTGTCTGTCTCCCTCTCTCTGTGACGATGTGTGCAGTCTCCATCGATGACATCTTCATGTCTGTCTGTCTCCCTCTCTCTGTGACGATGTGTGCAGTCTCCATCGATGACATCTTCATGTCTGTCTGTCTCCCTCTCTCTGTGACGATGTGTTTAGTCTCCATCGATGACATTGAGGCGGTGCGCTCTGGGCGCCAGTCGGAGGGCTTGCAGAAGCACACGGACAGCATCGTGGAGGAACTGTGCTTCTCCATCATCTTCAAGGACCGCCGCAAGACCCTGGACCTGATGGCCAACTCCGCCGAGGACGCCAGCCGCTGGGTCTCGGGCCTCAACAAGGTCATCACCAACATGCGCAGCCTCTCCAGACAGAAGACCAGCGAGCAGTATCCTTTCTGGTCTTCTCTTGGTAGACTGATCTAGTAAGGTCACAGTAAACAGTATCCTTTCTGGTCTTCTCTTGGTAGACTGATCTAGTAAGGTCACAGTATCCTTTCTGGTCTTCTCTTGGTAGACTGATCTAGTAAGGTCACAGTAAACAGTATCCTTTCTGGTCTTCTCTTGGTAGACTGATCTAGTAAGGTCACAGTAAACAGTATCCTTTCTGGTCTTCGATTGGTAGACTGATCTAGTAAGGTCACAGGAACAGTATCCTTTCTGGTCTTCGATTGGTAGACTGATCTAGTAAGGTCACAGGAACAGTATCCTTTCTGGTCTTCGATTGGTAGACTGATCTAGTAAGGTCACAGGAACAGTATCCTTTCCCGTCTTGTCTGGGTGGACGGATCACGTAAGGTCACAGTAAACAGTATTCTTTCTGAGCTTGTCTTAGTGGACAGATAAGTAAGGTGACTGGCCTTATGGAGGACAGCCACTCATTCCCTGAGCAGTTGAAGTTCATTTTATAAACCCAAGGACATAACAGGCACTTAAAGCATCACACATAAGTGCTCTTGACTGGGTCTGTGTGTGTGTACGTGTGTGAACGCACGTGTGTGTATGCGTGTGTGTATGCGTGTGTGTGTACGTGTGTGTATGCGTGTGTGTATGCGTGTGTGTATGCGTGTGTGTATGCGTGTGTGTGTACGTGTGTGTATGCATGTGTGTATGCGTGTGTGTACTGTATGCGTGTGTGTATGCGTGTGTGTGTACGTGTGTGTATGCGTGTGTGTATGCGTGTGTGTATGCGTGTGTGTCTCTCTTTCCACTTGTTCTGCATTCCACACCTCACAGCCCGATGATGACGTTAGAGCATTTTGGATACAGTACATGAGATTTATTTACAGTTTATACGTAAAATTTAAAAAGGAAAATAGAAAAAGTAAATACACATTTATTAACACTGTACACATATTTTAGGAAAACTGATAAAGCCACCTTGGTCAACCATGTTACATCTAACCCTAAAGATATTTAGCAGCACAATCAGTCATATAATGATATACAGGTAATGATGCAGCGGTGTTTCACCTGTGAAACACTTCAGTATGTATGCAGCCTTACATCAGCAACTAAGCTGGATCTTCAACTGCATGCGCAAAGCAGACAAAAACAAAGACAACAAGATGACCCTGAAGGAGCTCAAGCACTTCCTGCATCAGATCAACATCCAAGTGGATGATACATACGCGGAAATGCTCTTCACTGTAAGTAGAAACCCGCAGTCATCACTCATTCACTCAAACACTCATTCACTCACTCATTCACTCAAACACTCATTCACTCAAACACTCATTCACTCAAACACTCATTCACTCAAACACTCATTCACTCACTCATTCACTCAAACACTCATTCACTCAAACACTTAAACACTCATTCACTCACTCATTCACCCACTCATTCACTCAAACACTCATTCATGATTCATTCACTCAAACGCTCAATCACTCACTCATTCACGCAAACACTCATTCACTCATTCACTCACTCATTCACTCAAACACTCATTCACTCAAACACTTAAACACTCATTCACTCACTCATTCACCCACTTATTCACTCAAACACTCATTCATGATTCATTCACTCAAACACGTATTCATCACTCAAACCCTCATTCATCACTCATTCACTCACTCATTTACTCACTCAGTCATTACTCATTCACTCAAACCCTCATTCACTCAAACACTCATTCACTCACTCATTCACTCATTCACTCATTCACTCACTCAATCACTCACTCAAACACTCATTCATCACTCATTCACTCAAACACTTATTCACTCACTCAATCACTCACTCAGTCACTCAAACACTCATTCACTCACTCATTCACGCAAACACTCATTCACTCAAACACTCATTCACTCAAACACTCATTCACTCACTCATTCACTCAAACACTCATTCACTCACTCACTCAAACACTCATTCACTCACTCATTCACTCAAACACTCATTCACTCAAACACTCATTCACTCAAACACTCATTCACTCACTCATGCACTCAAACACTCCATTCATCACCAACCACACATAACTTCACAGCCATCTTTCCACCTCTCAACTGACTAAATAGCAGCCTGTGTGTACCCTTGAGGTATTGTCCTGTGTACTCTTGAGGTATTGTCCTGTGTGTACCCTTGAGGTATTGTCCTGTGTGTACTCTTGAGGTATTGTCCTGTGGGGTATTGTCTTTTTCTTGAGTCCATCATGACTCCTGCCTCCTGTCTCTACTGAATGTCTGACAGAAATGTGACATGTCCAACTCGGGTACCTTGGAGGGTTCGGAGATCAAGCACTTCTACGAGCTGCTGACGTCGCGTGAGGAGATCAACGTGATCTACGGGAAGTATGCGCAGACGGAGGGCCTGATGAGCGCCGCCAACCTGCTGAACTTTCTGCTGAATGAGCAGCGAGAGTCCGTGTCCATGGAGCACGCGCTTAAGCTCATCGAGAAGTATGAGCTGGATGAGACAGGTGAGTCCAACATGATCCAGTTAATCAGGTGATGTGAGCAAATCACACAGGTAAGATGTCCAGCATGATCCAGTTAATCAGGTGATGTGAGTGGGATCACACTGGGAAGATGTCCAGCATGATTGAAATGGGGTAGCTGGAGTTACACAGTGGTTAGAGTGGCTTTTGTAAGGAGGGGGGGCCTTTCTTTACTCACAGTGGTCAATATCTTACTCTATTGTATTACTATAATACTCAGCTCTGGTTGGCTGTACTGCTGAGGTTAGGAAGTGGAGCTGAGCTCCGGAGGGCTCCATCCCAATTTGAACTCTGGAGTTACGTACACCGTTTGCATTCTATGTGCATGTTTACTTTGTACATAGTAGTATTTACATCCAAAGTGCAAAGATGCAAAGTATTTACGTCCATTTCGGTTAATGTCACACGCATTTCATATTTGACACTATATAGATTTATCTGTAGTTCAACTAAGCTGTTAAAGCGTTTCAGGATGTAAAGAATACCTCTACAGGAATGTTGCATTGCTATAATTCAGCTATGAATATTGCACATGTGTGTGTGCTGTCTGATGACTGTGTGCTTAGTGTAGTGTATTTGTGCTTGCGTTGCAGCCAAGCAGAGGAAGCACATGACCAAAGACGGCTTCCTGATGTACCTGCACCAGGAGGAGGGGCTTATCTTCAACCCCGCCCACAAAGAGGTGTACCAGGACATGAGCCAGCCCCTCAACCATTACTTCATCTCCTCCTCCCACAACACCTACCTGATGGAGGACCAGCTCAAAGGGCCCAGCAGCACAGAGGCCTACATCAGGCGAGTGTGGGGCAGCAACACACATCTGCTGGGGTACCATAGCAACATCTGCTGGGGTGCCATAGCAACACACATCTGCTGGGGTGCCATAGCAACATCTGCTGGGGTGCCATAGCAACACACATCTGCTGGGGTGCCATAGCAACATCTGCTGGGGTGGCTTAGCAACATCTGCTGGGATACTATAGCAACACACATCTGCTGGGGTACCATAGCAACACACATCTGCTGGGGTGGCTTAGGAACATTTGCTGGGGTACGATAGCAACACACATCTGCTGGGGTGCCATAGCCACACACATCTGCTGGGGTACCATAGCAACATCTGCTGGGGTGCCATAGCCACACACATCTGCTGGGGTACCATAGCAACACACATCTGCTGGGGTGCAATAGCAACGTCTGCTGGGGTGCCATAGCAACATCTGCTGGGGTGCCATAGCAACACACATCTGCTGGGGTGGCTTAGCAACATCTGCTGGGGTACCATAGCAACACACATCTGCTGGGGTGCCATAGCAACACACATCTGCTGGGGTGCCATAGCAACATCTGCTGGGGTGCCATAGCAACATCTGCTGGGGTGCCATAGCCACACATATCTGCTGGGGTGCCATAGCAACACACATCTGCTGGGGTGCAATAGCAACCGTCTACATGTGCACTAACATTAACTGGGTTTCCATTTAGCTCATTTTTTTTTGCACACTATTGCAATTCTGATAAGCAGAATAAGCATCTATGGCCACATATGTGTACATATTAGAAAAGGTTATGCACATTTTAAGCTTAATTTTGATATTGACTAAGAGAACTCTCCGAAACTTTAAGATGACTACTGTACATGTTTCCGAAAAGTCCCAGAAGTCATCGAGGCATCAACAGGATCTGTTGTCAGTTGCATGGCATTTAGTGAAGTATGAAGATCAAAGCTGTAAATATAAAGAGAACATAACATTCAGTCCTGAGTTATTCCGACATGTTAAGGTGCTGTCTTCTGAGAATGGACATTTAAAATGCTTTATACAAAAAAGACTGACAGGTACATTTGACTTGTGAGACTTGAATCTACTGTATTTTTCATAATAGTAACTTATACTTTTCTATGCTATCTATACTCAATGTAAATATATTTTTGTATAGATGTATCTTTAAATGTCTTGTATTGATTTTGTATGAGCAAATTGGGCTCTTAGACAATATTGTATAATTAATCCAAGTGACTGTGACTAACTATCCAGTAGCGTTCAGGTGTGTGGGTCATAAAAAGGGGGTTTAGGAGGGGTTTGGTTGTTTTCTGTGTAAGCCTGAGGTAGGCCAGGGGCTTGACACGTTGCAGGTAAAAACGTTACTGGGAGCTCTATTTTACAGTGTGCGGACACTGTCTTGTGTTTGCGCTGTGTCTCCAGGGCCCTGGTGAAGAGTTTTGTTTACAGTATGTTTGTGTTTGTTTTGTTGTTTATGTTTGTTTGTTTTGCTGGTGCGTCCCCAGGGCCCTGATGAAGAGCTGCCGCTGTGTGGAGCTGGACTGCTGGGACGGCCCCAACGGAGAGCCCGTCATCTACCACGGCTACACGCTCACCTCCAAGATCCTCTTCAAGGACGTCATCAAGGCCATCAAGGAGTACTCCTTTAAGGTGAGTCCGTCCACAGCGGTGACAGGGACACAGAACTCTGTGTGACAAAGAGACACAAGGCAATGGTGTGGTAAACAGGATTAAGTTCAAAGTGTTTGTCATACACAGCAAGAGAAACCAGTTTCACTGTTATGAAATTCCAGGATCTATAAATCACAGCTGTCATAACACAAAAACTAAAACTAAGACTAAAACTAAATAAAAAAACTAAACTCAAACTAGCCAGTTCTCAGAATAAAAACTAGAACTGCGAATGCACTTGTTAGACAAATTAAAACTAAACTAAAATCGACCAAATGAACTGAAAAACTGCATAAAAATATAAACAAATGACATTTTTAGAACTGTATTAACTCTGAAAGTCAGTCCCCCAAAGTTGTTACAGGGGAGACAGAATTCTGCATGACGTGCCAAAGAGAGCTTGAGTTGCAGCAAAACACCCTTAGTTCACACACCCATTTCTCCACCCTCTTCTCCTCAAATACACATTGTAGGGGGAGAGAAGTGACCCCACCCGCCTTTGAACCCGGGTCTCAGGTTACTAAACAATGCCACTGCTCTAGCTACGCCACTGGGAATGACACTCACTCACCAAAGGCTGTGGGATAAGTTTCCAGTAAAACCTCTCCATGCATGGAACTCCCTGTGTGCACACAGTGGGCAGCTGTGGCCTAGTGGTTAGGGAGTTGGTCGGTAAGGTTGCAGGTTCGAACCCCACCCTACCCATGGTTGAGATGGTTACCAAAAAAATCCCCAGCTACATCACTAAACGACTACAGACCCATAGCACTCACTCCAATAATGATGAAGTGCTTTGAAAGGCTGGTCAAAGCTCACATAACAGCCAGCCTTCCCACTACTCTGGACCCATACCAGTTTGCCTATCGCCCCAAGCGCTCCACTGATGATGCCATAGCAACAGCACTCCACCTATGCCTGGCTCATCTGGAAAACAAAAACGGATGCTGTTCATTGACTTTAGCTCCGCTTTCAACACGGTCATCCCACAACACCTGGTGAACAAACTGAGTGCAGTCGGCATCAGCACTTCACTGTGCAACTGGCTACTGGACTTTCTCACAAACAGACCACAGACAGTAAGAGTTGGCAAAAACTCCTCAGAGACCACCATCATAAACACTGTGGTCCCCCAGGGCTGTGTGCTGTCTCCATTGCTCTTCACACTGATGACACACGACTGCTGTGCCAGATCCACATCGAACCACATCATCAAGTTCGCCGATGAGACAACAGTGGTGGGCCTCATCAGTGACGACGATGACTCAGCATACAGAGAGGAGGTACATCAACTCATCAACTGGTGTGACAGAAACAATCTACAACTCAATGTCAACAAAACAAAAGAAATAACAGTGGACTACAGGAAACAACACCCGACACACACCCCACTCATAATCAATGGCAGTGCCGTTGGGTCTGTGAAAAGCACAACATTTCTGGGAGTGCACATCACAGACGACCTCACATGGACCACCAACACCACCTCCCTGGTCAAGAAAGCACAGACACGCCTTCACTTCCTGCGCAGGATGAGGAGAGCTGATCTCCCCACTTCTGCACTCACCACTTTCTACAGGGGTGCTATTGAGAGCATCCTTACCAGCAGCCTCTCTGTCTGGCACGGCAGCTGCTCAGCTGCGGACAAGAAGGCTCTACAGAGGGTGGTGAGGACTGCAGAAAAGATCATCAGATCGCCCAAACCAACCATTCAGGACCTATACACATCACACTGCTCCAAGAGAGCCACCAATATCATTAAGGACACCACCCACCCAGCACACAAACTGTTTGCCCTTTTACATCTGGAAAGCGCTACCGCAGCATGCGGTGCCACACAAACAGACTGGGAAACAGCTTCTTTCCACAGGCCATCAGGCTACTCAACACAATGAAGAAGATTCCATGAACATGTTACTGACATCCACACACTGATGTCCATGCTGCTTTTACACTCGCACTTTACCAACTGCACCTTCACTTATTGCACCTTACATATTGCACATTTCACTTTTTCCCTTTTCACCTACACCAGCAACCAAGAAGAGCTACCTCGAACTTTCCTTCTTGTTGGAAGCGTATATGTTTATCTGAATGTCTTATGTCTATTTATTGTGGATGTCTGTGCACACTTCACGTGTGTGTGTGTGTGTGTGGATGTGTGTCTGTGTGTGTGTGTGTGTGCGTGCGTGTGTGTTTCTAGTTCAAATTGCACATTTGGTGTCTGGTGAAACGCAATTTCAGTCCTCTGTGTAATTTCTGTTACATAGTGAATTGACAATAAAGTACACTTTGACTTTGACTTTGACTTGAGATGTCCCTGAGCAAGGCATCTAACCCCACACTGCTCCAGGGACTGTAACTGAAACCCTGTAAATATCTGTAAGTCACTCTGGATAAGAGTGTCAGCTAAGTGTAATGTAATGTAATGTAATGATCACGCGTGTGTGATGGAGTGCCATCGCTACAGTTGAGGAAGTGCCATTCCCAGTGGCGTAGTTAGAGCAGTGCCATTCCCAGTGCCATTCCCGGTGGCGTAGTTAGAGCAGTGCTATTCCCAGTGGCATTCCCAGTGGCGTAGTTAGAGCAGTGCTATTCCCAGTGGCATTCCCAGTGGCGTAGTTAGAGCAGTGCTATTCCCAGTGGCGTAGTTAGAGCAGTGCTATTCCCAGTGGCATTCCCAGTGGCGTAGTTAGAGCAGTGCTATTCCCAGTGGCGTAGTTAGAGCAGTGCCATTCCCAGTGGCGTAGTTAGAGCAGTGCCATTCCCAGTGCCATTCCCAGTGGCGTAGTTAGAGCAGTGCTATTCCCAGTGGCATTCCCAGTGGCGTAGTTAGAGCAGTGCTATTCCCAGTGGCGTAATTAGAGCAGTGCTATTCCCAGTGCTATTCCCAGTGGCGTAGTTAGAGCAGTGCTATTCCCAGTGCTATTCCCAGTGGCGTAGTTAGAGTAGTGCTATTTCCAGTGGCGTAATTAGAGCAGTGCTATTCCCAGTGCTATTCCCAGTGGCGTAGTTAGAGCAGTGGCATCCCCAGTGGCATTTCCAGTGGCATTCTCAGTGGCATTGTTAGGGATATGCTGGTGTTAGGCAGAGCATTTGCCCAGTCAGGCACAGGGAACCTAGCCTGGCAAACCAGCCCCTCGTACTTCATTTCATTTTGTACAGAGGGTCTGGAACAGACACCGTCAGAAACGATTTGCTGGAGGTGTAGACTCTGCTGAAGTTTTAAAAAAGTGCCTCTGCCTTTACCCAATCGCTAACGCCTGGTCGTCACGTATGCAATTAGCCTACCTACGCAGTACAATTCAAATGTAGCACACAAGGTCAACGTCACAGCTAACGAACACACCCTCTGTTCGCTGATTGGGTCGTATTTTCTGCGACTTGCCAAATGCTCCTCAAGAGACTCCGGTCCAGACCCTCTGCACGAAAAGAAATGAAGTACGAGGGGCGGGTTTACCAGGCTACAGGGAACCTGCCATAGCGGGGAGCTAACGCTTAGCACAGGGAACCTGCCATAGTGGGGAGCTAATGCTTAGCACAGGGAACCTGCCATAACGGGGAGCTAATGCTTAGCACAGGGAACCTGCCATAGTGGGGAGCTAATGCTTAGCACAGGTAGCCATAGTGGGGAGCTAACGCTTAGCCCAGAGAGCCTTAGCGGGAAGCTAACGCTTAGCTCAGAGAACCAGAGCGGAGCACTAACACTAGCACAGAGAGCAATAGTGGGGAGCTAACTCTTAGCACAGGGAGCCATAGTGGTGAGCTAATGCTTAGCACAGGGAACCTGCCATAGTGGGGAGCTAAGGCTTAGCACAGGAAACCTGCCATAGTGGGGAGCTAACACTTAGCACAGAGAGCCATAGTGGGGAGCTAACACTTAGCACAGTGCCATAGTGGGGAGCTAACGCTTAGCATAGGGAACCTGATATAGCGGGGAGCTAATGCTTAGCACAGAGAACCATAGTGGGGAGCTAATGCTTAGCACAGGGAGCCATAGCGGGGAGCTAACGCTTAGCACAGGGAGCCATAGTGGGGAGCTAACGCTTAGCACAGGGAACCTGCAATAGTGGGGAGCTAACGCTTAGCACAGGTAGCCATAGTGGGGAGCTAACGCTTCGCCCAGGGAACCTGCCATAGCGGGGAGCTAACGCTTAGAACAGGTAGCCATAGCGGGGAGCTAATGCTTAGCACAGGTAGCCATAGCAGGGAGCTAATGCTTAGCTCATCCTAACTCAGCATTTTCCTCTATTCATAGTTAAGCTTCCATCACAGGGAATGTTTACATGCTTCTTAAAATACCAGTTGCCTTTGTCCAGCACAAACTGGGACCACTGAGCTATTGAGCATATAACCCAAATCAAATCGACATCTCGTCAGTGGTCAGACTTTAAGGAATTTAGGACTTTATGCATCCTGATTGTACTGTTTTTGCACCTGCATCAAAGTGACTTACGCAGTGATTCTCTGTCTACACATGCATGCAGTAGTGAGCATGTTTAGAGTATTAGGTACAGTGCTTTCAACAACACAGTGTGAGTGAGTTACATGAGTTAAGATTGGTGCAGTTTTACCGTTTAATGTGTATTAGTGCATTCTCTGAGCAGCTAAAATTTATTAACATTGTTATTCATTTTTGCGGAGAAGATCAATGCAACGTTTTCATTTTGCATTTCAATGTGTTTGTATTACTGGTGTTTGCCCATGCCTGTTAAACTCCTGCTAATGTGGTAATGTGGTAATGTGTTCGTATTATTGCTGTTTGCCTATGTCTATTTGTCTATGCCTGCCTAACTCCTGCTAATGTGCCCCCCCAACAGACCTCGGAGTACCCGGTCATCATCTCGCTGGAGAACCACTGCACGGTGGAGCAGCAGAAGGTCATGGCCGCACACATGAGCTCCATCCTGGGGGACGCGCTGCTCAAGCAGCCCCTGGGGGACCAGATGCCCACCAACTTCCCCTCGCCAGAGGTCAGCGCTCGCTCTGAGGAAACAGCAAGAGAACACTTAGATACGCAGATCACAAATCGCTATAATACTAAGAAACCCTTTTTGAGAAGAGTTTTATTAGCCCATCATTAGTTGCTGTTTGCACGGAGCAAATCTCAGCTCAGTGTCCATAAAGGGTCAAGTGGAAGTCACGCTAGCAATATTTGCAGATGTTTTAGACCAAAATAGACTGGAAAAATGTTATGTTGTTATGTTATTGTTTATGTTATAATAATTCCAGTGTTATTATTTTATTCTGTGTTATTATTTGCACAGATTGGCCCATGTCTGTTTATGCCGCCAGGTCAAGAATGTTTTGTTGCATTGCGGCCAAATTTGGACACACCCAGGAGTCTCTTAAATCAAATCAGATTTTTTTAACATTCTCGCTCACTTCCTGTTTACTGTGTCCAAGAACTTGGATCAGATTAGCCAATGAGGAAAAGGATGGGGAGAAGAGGTTCATCAGCCAGTGTCATTTTCATGCAAGTGTCTACACCATTTTTTTTTCATCCTGTGCTGCCGAGTGCAGACGCTACCTGGAGGATGTACTGTACCTTTAAGGCACTGTGCTGAAATTGGGACAGGGTGTTGGGTACTGTGCCTTTAAGGCACTGTGCTGAAATTGGGACAGGGTGTTGGGTACTGTGCCTTTAAGGTGTAGTCCTAGATGGGAGCAGGGTGTTGGGTACTTTACCTTTAAGGTGTAGTGCTGAGATGAGAGCAAGGTGTTGGGTACTGTACCTTTAAGGTGTAGTGCTGAGATGGGAGCAAGGTGTTGGGTACTGTACCTTTAAGGTGTAGTGCTGAGATGGGAGCAAGGTGTTGGGTACTTTACCTTTAAGGTGTAGTGCTGAGATGGGAGCAAGGTGTTGGGTACTGTACCTTTAAGGTGTAGTGCTGAGATGGGAGCAAGGTGTTGGGTACTGTACCTTTAAGGTGTAGTGCTGAGATGGGAGCAAGGTGTTGGGTACTGTACCTTTAAGGTGTAGTGCTGAGATGGGAGCAAGGTGTTGGGTACTTTACCTTTAAGGTGTAGTGCTGAGATGGGAGCAAGGTGTTGGGTACTGTACCTTTAAGGTGTAGTGCTGAGATGGGAGCAAGGTGTTGGGTACTGTACCTTTAAGGTGTAGTGCTGAGATGGGAGCAAGGTGTTGGGTACTTTACCTTTAAGGTGTAGTGCTGAGATGGGAGCAAGGTGTTGGGTACTGTACCTTTAAGATAGAGCACCGGGATGGGATCAGAGTGTTGGGAAAGGGAATTTCCTTGTAATTGCGGCGGCAGCCGCCTTCTGTGTACTGTTTAGCAGGCATGAGAGGAATGCACAGGGCTGGCTCCTCTTCCCCAAGCTTGTAGGCCATTAGGACTGCTGTCTTACCCTCATGGTGTTGGAGTGCAGAGAGCGTAGGTCTGGTGTGTTAACCTCATGGTGTTGGTGTACAGAGAGCGTAGGTCTGGTGTGTTAACCTCATGGTGTTGGTGTACAGAGAGCGTAGGTCTGGTGTGTTAACCTCATGGTGTTGGTGTACAGAGAGCGTAGGTCTGGTGTGTTAACCTCATGGTGTTGGTGTACAGAGAGCGTAGGTCTGGTGTGTTAACCTCATGGTGTTGGTGTACAGAGAGCGTAGGTCTGGTGTGTTAACCTCATGGTGTTGGTGTACAGAGAGCGTAGGTCTGGTGTGTTAACCTCATGGTGTTGGTGTACAGAGAGCGTAGGTCTGGTGTGTTAACCTCATGGTGTTGGTGTGCAGAGAGCGTTAGCACTAGTTTCTTCAGGGAGTCGGGATCACACGACACTGCCTTTGCTCCAATCACACGACACTGCCTTTGCTCCAATCACACGACACTGCCTTTGCTCCAATCACACGACACTGCCTTTGCCCCAATCACATGACACTGCCTTTGCCCCAATCACATGACACTGCCTTTGCCCCAATCACATGACACTGCCTTTGCTCCAATCACACGACACTGCCTTTGCTCCAATCACACGACACTGCCTTTGCTCCTGGGTGGAGAACAAAGTTCAGCGGGGGGGGGGGGGGGGGGGGGGCAGTGGGGCATAGCACTTGTGGAGAGAAGGCCCACAGTCATGCATGCTTATACATGAACAGGCGCGCACACACACACACACACACACACACATTCAGATACAACCCCGGGGGCAAGGAGGAGGTAAGAACCTTGACACCTGAGAAAGTCTAATTCACTAAGCTACAGCACTCACGAACAAAAAGAAATGCTCTAGTTTAATGTAATACACACTGCTCTAGTAATACACACTGCTCTAGTAATACACACTGCTCTAGTTTAATGTAATACACACTGCTCTAGTAATACACACTGCTCTAGTAATACACACTGCTCTAGTTTAATGTAATTCACACTGCTTGGCAACAGATGACAATGGAGAAATGCTCCAGCATAATGTAATGTAATGTATAATGTTCACACTCCTTGGTAACAGATGACAATGGACAGCAGGTCATCTTTCAGTGCCACTCTCTGCTCTGCACGGCAGCATTCTTGCGTTGTGGGGACTCTGCAGATGGAGCAGGGAATGCTTGCGGTGTGGGGACTCTGCAGATGGAGCAGGGAATGCTTGCGGTGTGGGGACTCTGCAGATGGAGCAGGGAATGCTTGCGTTGTGGGGACTGTGTGGATGGAGCAGGGAATACTTGCGGTGTGGGGACTGTGTGGATGGAGCAGGGAATGGTTGCGGTGTGGGGACTGTGCAGAGGGAGCAGGGAATGCTTGCGGTGTGGGGACTGTGTGGAGGGAGCAGGGAATGCTTGCGGTGTGGGGACTCTGCAGATGGAGCAGGGAATGCTTGCGGTGTGGGGACTGTGTGGATGGAGCAGGGAATGGTTGCGATGTGGGGACTGTGCAGAGGGAGCAGGGAATGGTTGCGGTGTGGGGACTTTGTGGAGGGAGCAGGGAATGCTTGCGGTGTGGGGACTGTGTAGATGGAGCAGGGAATGGTTGCGGTGTGGGGACTGTGTGGATGGAGCAGGGAATGGTTGCGGTGTGGGGACTGTGCAGAGGGAGCAGGGAATGCTTGCGGTGTGGGGACTGTGTGGAGGGAGCAGGGAATGCTTGCGGTGTGGGGACTGTGTAGAGGGAGCAGGGAATGTCGTAGTTCTGTTCTGTGTGCAGATGGAGCAGGGAATGGTTGCGGTGTGGGGACTGTGCGGATGGAACAGGAAATGCTTGCACTGTGGGGACTGTGGAAGGGAATTTAGAATTATTACTTACACAAGGCTGTGGCGTCTGCCATTGGCTGTGTAAGGCTGTGGCGTCTGCCATTGGCTGTGTAAGGCTGTGGCATACCCTATTGGCTGCGTAAGGCTGTGGCGTCTCCCATTGGCTGCGTAAGGCTGTAGGGTGTCCTATTGGCTGGCTGCGTGGTGTGTGTGACTGGTTATTATCCCGCCACCATTTTGCCGCTTATTCCCTTTATCGGCTTTCGGCTTCATTCGGAAAATGGCCGTCACTTCTCCGTGCTCCTGTTTCAGGAGCGTCTGGAAGCCACGAGCCTGCCGTCATGCGTCACCATGCCAAAAACAATGTTGAAAAAAAGTACAGCTTGTTTGTCAGAGCTTCATTAAAGTGTTGTGGTCTGTGTGTTTTGTCATGTGTGTTGTGACAGGAGCTAAAGGGCCGTTTCCTGGTGAAGGGCAAGCGGCTGAATAAGCTGGACACTGCGTTCAATAACAACAGCGCGGTGGAGGACGACAGCGTGTCCGAGGAGGACGAGGCGGCTGACAGCAAAGAGAACGGACAGAAGCCCAAGGACAAGGTGTGTGTGCCGCTGTGCCGCGCTGGCTGGTAACAGCAGCTACACACACAGTCAAATCAAACACTCTCCACATACATGCATGTAACACAACGACCTGTCCACTCAAATGCGCTGGTCACAGAAGCACCGACCAAAGCTACACAAACAAATCTGGATCCTGGGCACGTTTGCATAGACAAAGGCTGTGGTTGGCTGGTTCATGGATAGCAGGTGATAAGCGAAACACTACAGCGTGCTGTGATTGTTTGCTTGAAATAGAAGAAGGGCTCATTCACACCAACTTGAGCATCTACAGCACGTAACCGTGTACAATATGTTTGCATAGTGACAGAATACGCTCAGATCACGCGTGTGGTGTGAATAGTCTAATTTGTTAACATCATGCAGTTTAAAAGCGCCCCATTGTCAGAGTAAATGGTCATATTATATGTCATATTATATTTGTTAAAATTTAAAAGTGCCCCATTGTCGGAGTAAATGGTCATATTATATGTCATATTATATTTGTTAAAATTTAAAAGTGCCCCATTGTCGGAGTAAATGGTCATATTATATTTGTGGGCACATGTGATTGCTTCTCAGAAGTCGAAGATGAAGCTGGCCAAGGAGCTGTCGGAGCTGGTCGTCTACTGCAAGAGCGTACACTTCAGTGGCTTCGAGCATGCGCGCGACAGCCACGCCTTCTACGAGATGTCCTCCTTCAAGGAGGGCAAAGCCCTCAGCCTGGCCGACACATCAGGTATGACCCACAGGGTCCATCTTATCAGATTTAGTTAGATTTACTTATCATTTATAGCTTTTTGTTTGCTACAATGACAGGAGAAACATTAAGGCCAATTAGTTTATAGTCCCCTGACAAAAACCTAAAGCTGTTGACAGATTAAAAATAACAACAAAAACGTCCTACACAGGATGAGGTTTCTGTAACAATGTGTATGAACTTTCAGTGGCTAAAACTATTATGGATGCAGTAGAGCACAGATGTGGTTTCTGTGCTAACGTGTGTGAATGTTGCATTGCTATCCATGCTCTCGGCAGACAGAAATGTCTCTCACATCACTTGTCGTCTAGACTGCAAATCTGCCTTAACCGCTGTTGCGGTGTTGTGCTGGTTGTGTTCACAGTGTTCAGGCATGCAAAGTTGTTTCGTAAGCCTTTATCTTCCCATGCAATGGTCCATCAACAAGCCAGCTCGCAGGTTGCACGCCAGGGGAGATGTTGTCACAACTGTTTTGTTTGGCTCCATACTACATGCTACACTGTACTGTCTAACGAGAACATTGCACAGGGACGAGATCATGCTGACTTTCCCCCCCCTTTGGTCTTTTTGTCTGGACAGCCACAGCCTACGTTCACCACAACATGGACAAGCTGAGCAGAATCTACCCAGCAGGGTCCAGGACCGACTCCTCCAATTACAACCCAGTGCCTCTGTGGAACGCCGGCTGCCAAATAGGTGCAAAGTCCCCTCTTGAGTTAACATGGAAGATGTCACCATGTCACGATGTCAGAAGGCATAATAAGGGCTGCTTCACACAGGCGTAGGCAGCTAAGTGTGATCTATAGAGTAAGAACTGTGTCAAGTAGTGCTGTTTAAATTAGCTGAATAAGGACAACAGTGGGTGGCACTTCACTGCCTAACCCTAGAGCTTTTATCCTCACGTTTGTCCTGCTAACACATCCCACTGCATATTAGGGCCCGAGCACCGGAGGTGCAGGCTGTCATATTTTCAAACTGGCTCTGATAAAAACAGCAATAAACAGTGAGGGGACTTTTATTTGTAAATCATTAGTCTCCACCTCAGGGTACTTCCTGCTTACACAGGAAGTGTGCACTAAATGCCCCGCCTCTTCCCCTGCAGTGGCGCTGAACTTCCAGACCCCCTGCAAGGAGATGGACCTGAACCAGGCCCGCTTCCTGCCCAATGGCATGAGTGGCTACATCCTCAAGCCCGACTTCCAGAGGGACCCGTCGTCCCAGTTCGACCCCAAATCGCTGCAGAAGGGCCCCTGGCTCAGGAAGCAGAGGCTCCACATCATGGTACCCTCGCTCACCCTCACACACTCCACGTCATGGTACCCTCGCCCACCCTCACACACTCCACGTCATGGTACCCTCGCCCACCCTCACACACTCCACATCATGGTACCCTCGCTCACCCTCACACACTCCACATCATGGTACCCTCGCCCACCCTCACACACTCTACATCATGGTACCCTCGCCCACCCTCACACACTCCACATCATGGTACCCTCGCCCACCCTCACACACTCTACATCATGGTACCCTCGCTCACCCTCACACACTCCACATCATGGTACCCTCGCCCACCCTCACACACTCCACATCATGGTACCCTCGCCCACCCTCACACACTCATATAGACGTGCACAGGACAGACCATAACAAGGGGACACATTTTAAACGCTGCTATCTTGGGTTATGGAAAATCTCACAGAGTACCAAATATATTTATTACATGACTGATATAAAGGAGTTTAACATTTCATCTAAGATTTAGCTATTTGTTACAGGTTTGCAGTAGATGTTTGTGACTCGTAATGTTATGGACTGCAGTGTGCGTAGGCATATACTTGGACTATGTATGCAACTGCCATGACATTATGAGGATCACGAACACATACTACCTGTAAGAAATCATTGTAAGGGTCACAAACACATACTACCTGTAAGAAATCATTGTAAGGGTCACAAACACATACTACCTGTAAGAAATCATTGTAAGCGTCACAAACACATACTACCTGTCAGCAATAGCAACGTCTTACTTAACACGTCCTGTATAATAGTCGTGTAATAAATAAATTTGCTACTTTATGTCATTTTTGTAATGCAAGATACTAGCATTTAAACTGTGTCCCATTACACTGCACTGGCCCACCCTGCATTTCTCCATTCAGCAGACGTGTTTGTTGTGAGTGCTTCACAGTGCAGGCGAGGTAAACGTTGGTCTCCTGGGAGTGGGTTTCTTGGTAATGGCGTTGGCACCTTACTTTACCAGTTGAGCGACCAGAGGAGTGCGTGAGCATCGTTACACAACCGCAGGGCGGTGTGGGGTTGGGCGTGTGCAGCGTGCTGAAGGCTTATTGGCCAACTCACTATCATTTACCCAGTACTGCCGCAGGTGATTTACCAGTAGGCTGGCGTGGGTGATTTAAACAGTGTGTGTGTATGTGTGTGTGTGTGTGTAGACTGGCATGGGTGAATGATTAACTGGACCACACCATTCAATGAAATGCTGCAGGTGTTGGCTGTCTGAGTCTGAGTCATTCAGAAGCTGTATGTGTGTGTGTGTGCGTTTGTGCATGCATGGGTCTATGTGTGCATGTGTGCGTGTGTGCATATGTGCATGTGTGTCTGTGTATGTACAGCTGAGTCACTGCATGTGTGTGTGTGTGCGTGTGTGTGCATATGTGCATGTGTGTGTGTGTATGTACAGCTGACTCACTGCGTGTGCTGGGTGTGCGTGTGTGTGCATATGTGCATGTGTGTGTGTGTATGTACAGCTGACTCACTGCATGTGTGTGTGTGCGTGTGTGTGCATATGTGCATGTGTGTGTGTATGTACAGCTGACTCACTGCATGTGTGTGTGTGCGTGTGTGTGCATATGTGCATGTGTGTGTGTATGTACAGCTGACTCACTGCGTGTGCTGGGTGTGCTCCTCAGGTGATTTCGGCCCAGCAGCTGCCCAAGCTGAACAAGGACAAGTGCACGTCTATCGTGGACCCGCTGGTCAGAGTGGAGATCTATGGGGTGCCCGCTGACGTGGCAACCAAAGAGACGCACCACATCGAGAACAACGGCAAGTCCATTCACCACAACGCAGCCGTTACAGTGCGATTGTGTAGCAGCTGATTCACCATCATACCACCACGTACAGCCATTAGTGTGTGCGTGTGTGTGTGTGTGCATGTGTGTGTGTGTGTGTGTGTGTGCGATCGTTACAGTGCGATTGTGTAGCAGCTGATTCGCCATCAGACCACCACGTACAGCCGTTACAGTGTGTGTGCGTGTGTGTGCGTGTGTGTGTGCGTGTGTGTGTGCATATGTGCATGTGTGTGTGTGCGATCGTTACAGTGCGATTGTGTAGCAGCTGATTCGCCATCAGACCACCACGTACAGCCGTTACAGTGTGTGTGCGTGTGCGTGTGTGTGTGCATATGTGCATGTGTGTGTGTGTGATCGTTACAGTGCGATTGTGTAGCAGCTGATTAGCAGACCACCACTTACAGCCGTTACAGTGTGTGTGCGTGTGTGTGTGTGTGCGTGTGTGTGTGCATATGTGCATGTGTGTGTGTGCGATTGTGTAGCAGCTGATTAGCAGAACACCACGTACAGCCGTTACAGCGTGTGTGCGTGTGTGTGCATATGTGCATGTGTGTGTGCGATCGTTACAGTGCGATTGTGTAGCAGCTGATTAGCAGACCACCACTTACAGCCGTTACAGTGTGTGTGCGTGTGTGTGTGCGTGTGTGTGCATATGTGCATGTGTGTGTGTGCGATTGTGTAGCAGCTGATTAGCAGACCACCACTTACAGCATCACAGTGGCTCAGCACTATAGTGTGATGCTCTGACTGCTTTGAACTGCAGCTGCTGACATAAAAGGGAGCATTTGTCAGATGTTGTTTGCACATCACAAACCTCCAGTGGGTTCTGTGTTTAACCAAAATATGGCTGGAAAGACACCCTTGGCCTTTCCCTAGACTGAGCGTAAATTACTATATGTATGTTAAGTATAGTTATGTGTTACTAAATATAAGCAATACATAATCACACATTAGATACTTTAAATAAATGTCAATTAGGTGGAATTGCATTCATTTAAATGTTACACTCAAGGTCAGAAGTCCTGCAAATGTTAAGTTCAGTTGAACCAGCAGAGTATAAATAAACAACTAGCCTGCTCCTCTTACTGCAGGTTTTAACCCCATGTGGAACGAGTATAAATACGTAGCCTATTCCTCTCACTGCAGGGTTTAACCACACGTGGAACAAATATAAATAACTAGTATCTGACATTCATTTCTGCACTGTTGCTTTCAGTCTCATTGTGCATGTGTATAGTGACAATAAAAGTCATTCTATTCTATTCTGTTCCTCCTGCTGCAGGTTTTAACCCCATGTGGAACGAGTATAAATCACTAGCCTATTCCTCTCTCTGTGCAACGAGTATTAATCACTAGCCTATTCCTCTCGCTGCTGGTTTTAACCCCATATGCAACGAGTATTAATCACTAGCCTATTCCTCTCGCTGTGCAACGAGTATTAATCACTAGCCTATTCCTCTCTCTGTGCAACGAGTATTAATCACTAGCCTATTCCTCTCTCTGTGCAACAAGTATTAATCACTAGCCTATTCCTCTCGTTGCAGGTTTTAACCCCATGTGGAACGAGTATTAATCACTAGCCTATTCCTCTCGTTGCAGGTTTTAACCCCATGTGGAACGAGAACTTCCAGTTTGAGGTCAACGTGCCCGAGCTGGCCATGGTGCGATTTGTGCTGGAGGACTACGACTCCACATCCCAGAACGACCGCATTGGCCAATACTGTCTGCCCTTCACCAGTCTGCAGAGGGGTACGTCATGTCCTCTCTAGATATATTGGCTATTGACTCCTGGGGGGGCGTATGCCATCTCCTCCAGCAACTCCTCCTCCTCCTCCTTGTTTGGTTGTGATTCTGATCTAAAGCTGACTTCCTGTTTCTCTAGGCTACCGTCATGTTCCACTGCTCACCAAGAGAGGTGACATCATACCCTCTGCCGGACTCTTCGTGCACGTGATGGTCGTGGACGCAGAGTAAAGCTGCACCTCCATCTGCTCCGCAGAGACCACCAGACCAGCCTATCAGATGAGACTATCAGACCAGCCTATCAGATAAAACTATCAGACCAGCCAATCAGATGAGACTATCAGACCAGCCAATCAGATGAGACCAAAAAATTAGATCTTATTTGTGACGTGAGGTAACTAAATGATCAGCCCCACTTGTGACATGAGGTAACTAAACAATCAGCCCCATTTGTGACGTGAGGTAACTAAACAATCAGCCCCATTTGTGACGCGAGGTGACTAAAGTGGAAGTGTGAAGTCTCAGCAGGAGAAGAGTTTTTGCAGAACACATCAGGAGGCAATTAATGGGTGTGTCTGGCTTGCTCACGGATTGTTTGGTCAGATTGGGTGTACATTTTAGAGTCTTTAATGTTTCCTGTCAAAAGTGTGTGTGTGTGTGTGTGTGTGTGTGTGTGTGTGTGTGTGTGTATGCAAGCTTGCAGACATTATTGACGCTCTGCAGTGGAGATTTAACAGGCCAAAACATGGTGAATACTTTAATGAGTCATGCACATGTTTTATATCCATATTATCTGTTGTTTAATTATTATTTGTCTCTTGAAATAGAGGGAGTCAAGGCCAAACAGACAGAAATGCCCAAAAAGCTGTGTGTCACATGAGGTCACTGACGCAGACTCAGTGGTTTTGGATGAACTGTAGCTCCATGTTCCTTTATTCTGTATGACCGCCATGCACTCCCAAACCCCTTCCCAGCATGCATCTGTGTGTACCCACTAGTAGAGTAGAGTAGTAGAGTAACTTTATTGATCCCGAAGGAAATTAAGGACTACTAAACTAAAGCTGATTAGGGCGTGGGGCTAATGCTGACAGAGACATTGCTAGTGTGCATGATGTACATAGATAGGCCCAGTGAAGGCCTTGAGCTTTCTGTTAATAATATAAATAATGTCTGTGTTTGCTGAATCACAAGAGCGCCCTCTTGTGTGTTCAACTGGTAATGCTTCTGCAATGGGATGTCCGACTGGACTCATAATGAGTCCTCATATTCACAGTTTATCGGTATTTGTGTGAAATCTAAGACATTTTGTTTTAACAACAAAACCACTGACATTGCACAATATTTTGCATTCATAGCCATTGTCTATTTAATGTTTTATTTTACTCTAAACAGCTGTTGTACTAACACATCTGTAAAAATATATATTGAGGGTTTCTATTGTTGTGGTTGTCAGAATATAAGCATTTGTATACATTTAAAGTTTATTATGATCTGGATTTGAAACATTATTAGTGCCCTAACAAGCCATTGTTGTGCAACATGCAGTCTGTGGGAGTTGTGTGAAAGGGTATTCGTATCAGTTTCATTTGTGTCTTTTCAGTAGAATAGAAAATGACATTAGGGGGTGCACTCCAGAAAATGTGGTAATGTGGAGTCCTTTCATATTATATGAGGAAGTATTGTGTGTCTACAGAAGTCATACCAGTTTGTACTGTGGTTCTGCATATGTGACAAAAAAGTTTTCACATAACCCCTTAAGGGGAGCCATCTTGCCTTTTTTAACAGAAAAGTCTATTTTCTCAGCAATGTTTTTGAAAACACTCTAACAGGTCCAAAATGTTCTTTGTATCTTTTGACTGGTTGATATCTGTAGTTTTGTCACCAATTGAAAGTGACAGAGGCTAAGGCACAATATAAACTGGGTTATTAATTTACACCAGTTTGAAAGCTTTTTGGTTATGTTCTTACATGTCAGAACATTCATAATTTCAGTTGTCAATATTATTACTGGTAATATTGTCTAAATCTTCCAAGTGCATACCATTGTTATTTTAACAACCTTTTTGAGAATATGATAAAAAATGTGCTATGTTGTCATACTTTCTTTGTAATGTTGCTTGGCAGGTTGGCATTAGGGTAAACAGTCACTTTATTGCTACTGGGTATTGTCATTAAGCTGCAGACGCATTTAAATAAACTGTTAACATTGTGAAAGAAACGTCTTCCTGTTTCATCCGAGTAAAAAGAAAGATCACATCGCATGATATGTATATTTGTCACCATATTTATTAGAATCAGCTCATTTAGGAAGACGTAACAGCCAGTGTCAGCAATTTAATATCTGCTGTTTATGGCATACTATATTCTGCATTTATGACTGTAAATGCTTGGCTAACAGTAGCTGGACAGAGCAGACAGGATAACATGGCACTATGTCATTATACTGAGTTATTCAGTGGTGAAGGCACAAATCTACTATACTAAATATGTATTAAATACGTATGGCATCTTGCACTTAGCCTTAAATAAACGATGCAAACAGTGAATAGGTGTGCAAATCAGTGAAATTAAGTCTTGTGGGATAACTAGTGGCACTTTACATTACTGTCCTGAGGACGTGGCCGACTGCACTCCAACACACACATAAATAAAGTATAATCTCTAATGTGAGGAGGCACTTGTGCACATGGGGGGCGGAGCCATGATCAGTACAGCCCCGCCTTCTTCTTGAGGTCGTTCTGTCGCCATCTGGGCAAGCGCTGAAAGTCAGGCCGCGTGCAACCCAAAAGGTTCTCAAAATCTGCGTCCGACAGGTAGTCCTGGAATACACACACCAAAAAAAGCAACAGTGAAGAATGAAGGGATTTGATTTGAAGAGAGAGAAATGACAAGAACATGGCAGACAGAGGGAGCACAAATGAGAAACACAGATGTGAGAAATTTATCAAATGTATGTCTGCAGATATTTGTATGTCATAAGTCTGTCCGACAGATAGTCCTGGAATAGAAACAACACAAGACACAGGTGTGAGAAAAATCCAAATGCTTTGAATTTATCACATGTATAATTCTGTATGTAATAAATCTGTGGGTATCCATAAACAGTATCATATAAAAAAGATTATTCTGTATTCCAACACAATAACAACAGTTTTCATTGGCAGGAGTATGCAGTGGGATTGGCCAAAAAAGAGGCTATTCAGAGTGTCTGAAGCATGTGGAGCATTAATGGCATCTAGACATTTGGCACTGACCTCCAGCCTGCTGGGGTCAACACCCGCAGGCAGCTCACTTGGGTCTTTATTCAGCAGCTGCTCAGGACTCCATCTCCCAGAGTTCATGCTGCCAGAGCCACTGATGACACTGCTAGTGGAAGTGCTGGAAAAGGGGCCGCGGTGCCCCTGGGACTTGTAGGCGGGAGGGGGGCTGCCGCTGACTGGGCCACCTGGTGCGCTGTACCGGACCCCATTGCCTTCAGGTGGCTTGTGCAGGCTGGTGTTGGCCAGGTTCTACAGCAAGAGGTCAGACGCAACATGATAGACAGCCAGACAGACATTTAGTCAGTCAGACAGTTACTTAGTCAGTCAGTCAGTCAGTCAGACAGACAGAAGGTTTGCAGGGTTAAAAAAAGAATAATTTGCTTGATGATGTAAATACTCACAGCGCTAATGACTAATAACTACTACCATAGTATTTGAAGGTGAGGTATATAATGGAGTGTAAGTAGCGTTTTTAGTTATCAGTGAATGGCTTACCACAGTAATCTGGGAGATGGACCCTGTATCGCCTAGTTTCCTCTTCATGTCCTCGTAGGACAGACCTCCCTATGGGCGAACAACCTCTTTAAAAACGTATACTTACATTAGCCTTTCATTAAACTGAGCCTATTCTACCAGGCAAAGCTTCAGGTGCCTGTAAGCACACATATAATGTAATAATACAATATGCCCAAAAAACAAACAAATTACAGCTTGTGTAAAGAAAGAAACTGTTGTTAAAAAAGCAGAATTGCTGAAAGTGCTGATTAGCCTGGTAAACCCGCCCCTCGTACTTCATTTCATTTTGTACAGAGGGTCTGGACTAGCCTGGTAAACCCGCCCCTCGTACTTCATTTCATTTTGTACAGAGGGTCTGGACTAGCCTGGTAAACCCGCCCCTCGTACTTCATTTCATTTTGTACAGAGGGTCTGGACTGGAATCTCTTGAGGGTCATTTAGCAAGTCCCAGCAAGACCAATTCAATCAGCGAACAGAGGGTGTGTTCATTAGCCGTGACGTTGACCTTGTGTGCTACATTTGAATTGTAGTGCGTAGGTAGGCTAATTGCATACGTGACGACCAGGCATTAGCGATTAGGTAAAGGCAGAGGCACTTTTTTAAAACTTCAGCAGAGTCCACACCTCCAACAAATCGTTTCTGACGGTCTCTGTTCCAGGCCCTCTGTACAAAATGAAATGAAATACGAGGGGCTGGTTTACCAGGCTAAGTGCTGATTACATCAGATTAATATTAGGAGGGATTTTGATGTGCTGCCTCTGTTGTGTCTCTACCACCCCCTGGTGGACTGAAGTGGTACTTGCTAGAGACACTCACGCTCCACTTGTGGGGATCCCAGGCATTGAACCAGCCTGTGAAGGTCAGTGGTTCATGTCCCTGCTTCACTGCGATGATTGGCGTGTCAGGGTCCCGCCCCGCTGGGTGTGTCTTCAGGTACTCCAGTGCACTGTTGCCCGCCTGCTCAGTCTCGTATTGGTTGGCTGAGCTGCCAATCCACAAGAATATCTAAGAGGAGAGATCCAGAGAACAGGGGCATTAAACTCATTCCTGATACTGTGGCTGAACTCACAGCTCTCTAAACCTGCCCAGTACAATATTTTAAATGTTATTAGCTGTATGGTGGGTTATCAAACGCTTGTTTCATGCCAGCATCTGCCACCATCATAGCTGCCAATCATGCCAGCATCTGCCACCAGCACCTGCCAACATCATAGCTGCCAATCATGCCAGCATCTGCCACCAGCATCTGCCACCATCATAGCTGCCAATCATGCCAGCATCTGCCACCAGCATCTGCCACCAGCATCTGCCACCAGCATCTGCCACCATCATAGCTGCCAATCATGCCAGCATCTGCCACCAGCATCTGCCAACATCATAGCTGCCAATCATGCCAGCATCTGCCACCAGCATCTGCCAACATCATAGCTGCCAATCATGCCAGCATCTGCCACCAGCATCTGCCACCAGCATCTGCCAACATCATAGCTGCCAATCATGCCAGCATCTGCCACCATCATAGCTGCCAATCATGCCAGCATCTGCCCCCAGCATCTGCCAACATCATAGCTGCCAATCATGCCAGCATCTGCCACCAGCATAGCTGCCAATCATGCCAGCATCTGCCACCAGCATCTGCCAACATCATAGCTGCCAATCATGCCAGCATCTGCCACCAGCATCTGCCAACATCATAGCTGCCAATCATGCCAGCATCTGCCACCAGCATCTGCCACCAGCATCTGCCACCATCATAGCTGCCAACACTTTCATTCATACCGAGTCTCTTCCATAATTTACAAGGTCCAAGCTTCTCTATTGGTAATAAAATCAATATGTTAAATTACCCACATTTTGGTACAGAAACGCTGAAAGATATGATCACCCTTGCACCTTTGATAAGGCCCTCAACCTCAAGCTGAGCAACAGGGAGAATGTCCCTCTGTATTGGAGTTCCTGCTTAATGACAACTAACCTAATGTACATGTAATGTTCTAATGTAATGTCCCGTAAAGTGATGTCCTGTAAGGTGATATCTAAATGTAATGTCCTGTAATGTGATATGTAATGTCCTGTGATGTGATGTATGTGATGTCCTGTAATGTAATGTGATGTGATGTATGAGATGTCCAAATATAATGTGCTGTGATGTGATGCATGTGATGTCCTGTAATGTGATGTCCTGTAATGTGATGTCCTGTAATGTGATGTCCTGTAATGTGATGTTAACAGTGAAGTGGCTGATTTGAGGACAGTAAGACGGCTAGCCGCTTCTGTAATGTGCTGTCCTGTAATGTGCTGTCCTGTAATGTGATGTCCTGTAATGTGATGTTAACAGTGATGAAGTGGCTGATTTGAGGACAGTAAGACGGCCAGGCGCTCACCTCCTCCCAGGTGTCCAGCAGCATGACGTCGTCCGTGTCCAGGTCCTCCTGGACAAAGTCCTGCACCTCCGTCATCACGAACCGCCCCGTCTGATTGGAGCACTCGAACAGCCGAGGGCTGTGGACAGGCTCCTCCCGCTCGAACCTGCACCCAATCACAAACACGGGCAGGTGTGATTGATGGATTGCTGCACCCAATGACACAGCACGAGGAGGTGTGATTGATTTATTGCTTTGAGAGCAGACAAGCACACGATTAAACACACAATAATAGCCGATGTGGCTGTAATTACC